>CM055735.1:21385096-21415096 GCA_029465975.1 Dallia pectoralis
TGGATAATATATGAAGTACAGTGTGAGGATGTACAATTAACATGGATAATATATGGAGTACAGTGTGAGGATGTGTAATTAACATGGATAAGATATGGAGTACAGTGTGAGGATGTGTAATTAACATGGATAAGATATGGAGTACAGTGTGAGGATGTGTAATTAACATGGATAATATATGGAGTACAGTGTGAGGATGTGTAATTAACATGGATAAGATATGGAGTACAGTGTGAGGATGTGTAATTAACATGGATAAGATATGGAGTACAGTGTGAGGATGTGTAATTAACATGTATAATATATGGAGTACAGTGTGAGGATGTGTAATTAACATGGATAAGATATGGAGTACAGTGTGAGGATGTACAATTAACATGGATATGATATGGAGTACAGTGTGAGGATGTGTAATTAACATGGATAACATATGGAGTACAGTGTGAGGATGTACAATTAACATGGATAAGATATGGAGTACAGTGTGATGATGTGCAATTAACATGGATAACATATGGAGTACAGTGTGAGGGATTGACATGATAACATATGGAGTACAGTGTGAGGATGGTAATTAACATGGATAAGATATGGAGTACAGTACAGTGTGAGGATGTGTAATTGACATGGATAACATATGGAGTACAGTGTGAGGATGTGCAATAATGGATATGGAGTACAGTGTGAGGATGTACAATTAACATGGATAAGATATGGAGTACAGTGTGTACAGTGTGAGGATGTACAATTAACATGGATAAGATATGGAGTACAGTGTGAGGATGGAGTAAGATATGGAGTACAGTGTGAGGATGTACAATTAACATGGATAAGATATGGAGTACAGTGTGAGGATGTACAATTAACATGGATAAGATATGGAGTACAGTGTGAGGATGTACAATTAACATGGATAAGATATGGAGTACAGTGTGAGGATGTGTAATTAACATGGATAAGATATGGAGTACAGTGTGAGGATGGTAATTAACATGGATAAGATATGGAGTACAGTGTGAGGATGTAACAATTAACATGGATAATATATGGAGTACAGTGTGAGGTACAGTGTGAGGATGTACAATTAACATGGATAAATATAGTACAGTGTGAGGATGGTAATTAACATGGATATGGAGTACAGTGGATAAGAGGAGTACAGTGTGAGGATGTGTAATTAACATGGATAATATATGGAGTACAGTGTGAGGATGTGTAATTGACATGGATAAGATATGGAGTACAGTGTGAGGATGTGTAATTAACATGGATAATATATGGAGTACAGTGTGAGGATGTACAATTGACATGGATAAGTAAATGTGCAGGTATTCAGTTCAACAATGTAACAAATTGAAATGTGCAGAGGGCAACACCAGCGGAGGACATCTGTGCAAGTGGTAAACAGATAGTACAAACGATAAGCACTGTGCAAAAGTCAAGTATAATAAATAAGGCAGCCGTGTGAATGCCAGGTTACCTAAAGGTTTCAGAGTTCAGTATGTTAACAGCAGTAGGGAGGAAACTGTTCCTGAGCCTGCTGGTGCGGGTGAGTATCGATCTGTTACGCGTGCTTAATGGCAATCCAGGAGGTGACATCACATTTTCACAATAACCAGGAGTTAAAATGATGTTTTGTTATTTTCTCGATTCCATGCATGACACATCCGTGTGAGACGTGAGTGTCTCCATTATTCTGTCAGGAGTCTCTTAATGACATTATCTGCTTCTTCTTCCTTTCTTTGTTCCGGCTATTTCCTGTTGCTGGTACCTTTAGACCAGTAGTTCCTAATGGCGGGGTCTATGTTCATCTGTAGATGTTCTGTAGATGCTAATACTATAAACAAACGTTCAACAAACTGCATGCGAAGGTTAGGGTTTGGTTAAAAGAAGGTTCAGGGTAACGTTTAAGGTTGGGGTTAGGATTTCGTTTGAGGAAGAGCTGCTTCACCTGGTTGAGGTTGAGCTTGAGGTGGTGGACCAACATCCAGACAGTCACATCAGACAGGCATCTGAAGATATCGGTTACAACCTGGGTGTCAGAAACGTTGGAAATGTTGAGTCATTCACAATGCACTGATGAAAGACAAGACACCCTGTGACGATAAATCACAATTAAACTCTATTATGTTGCCTGAAGTCTAACGTTTGTACTGAGATTCAAAAGGTTAAACAAAAGAAGAACTTAGTAGATCCCTCCGTCTCTATAAATACAGCTATTGGGACATCTATCTCTCTATTTCCCTCCCCCCCCTCCCTCTGTCCCTCTTTCTCACCCCCTCTCCATATCCCCCCCTCTCTCCCCCCTCTCTCTCTACCCCTTTCTCTCTCTCTCTCCCCCCTCTCTCTCTCACACTCTCCCCCTCTCTCTCTCACACTCTCCCCCTCCCTCTGTCCCTCTTTCTCCCCCCTCTCTCTCCCTCCCCCTCTCTCTCTCCCTCCCCCCTCTCTCTCTCCCTCCCTCTCTCTCTCCCTCCCCCCCTCTCTCTCTCCCTCCCCCCTCTCTCTCTTTCTCTCCCCCTCCCTCTCCATAGCTACTTAGTTTCTCATAACTTCACTGTAATTATGTTGCCTGATGACTATAAATGGACATGGTGAGAGAAGCACACACACACACACACACACACACACACACACACACACACACACACACACACACACACACACACACACACACACACACACACACACACACACACACACACACACACACACACACACACACACACACTAGGGAATTAGGGAAACAGAGGGGCAGACAGAGTATGACAAAAGTATGAGAGATTTAGAGAGGGAGTTTGGCATGTAGGTTTATAGGTAGTATTATTGAGGAGGGAGGAGGTTTGTATTGAACAGGTCACTGAGAGAAGAGGGGGGGAGAGCCGAGAGAGGAAATAGCCAATTCCTGTTTTTGACATCTTGGTGTTCCACATGTCAGTTACTTATAATGGCAGACCTATCAGTGGTGCATATTAAGTCAGTGTGTGTGTGTGTGTGTGTGTGTGTGTGTGTGTGTGTGTGTGTGTGTGTGTGTGTATCTGTGTGTGTGTGTGTATCTGTGTGTGTGTGTGTGTGTGTGTGTATCTGTGTGTGTGTGTGTGTGTGTGTGTGTATCTGTGTGTGTGTGTGTGTGTGTATGTGTGTGTGTGTGTGTGTATCTGTGTGTGTGTGTGTGTATCTGTGTGTGTGTGTGTATCTGTGTGTGTGTGTGTGTATCTGTGTGTGTGTGTGTGTCTGTGTGTGTGTGTGTGTGTGTATCTGTGTGTGTGTGTGTGTGTGTATCTGTGTGCGTGTGTATCTGTGTGCGTGTGTGTGTGTGTGTGTGTATCTGTGTGTGTGTGTGTGTGTGTATCTGTGTGTGTGTGTGTGTATCTGTGTGTGTGTGTGTGTGTGTGTGTGTGTATCTGTGTGCGTGTGTGTTATTGTCCTCCTCCAGCGAAACACAACCGTCACATTTATCTTTCCCATAATGACTGCCTAACCAGGAGTTATTTAGAGGCAGCCACACAATCTCTGACACTGCCAAGTAATGCTCCATTATTTTCCAACCAGGAAGTACGCAGAAGGTAAGCCTGCTGTCACTTCCTGTACGATATCACTGGATCTACACAGACTGTCTACTTGGATTCATGGCAATTTAAGGGTGACAAACAATAGAAAATGAAATAAACCAACTACATGATCTACAAATCGACTAACATCACTATTACTAGGGATGCACCGAATATTCGGGCACCGAAAATTTTCGAAAATGGGCCGAAAATTTTCGGTTTTCGGCCGAAATACTTTTCTCACCGAAACAATACGGCCGAAATATGTTGTGATCTATTCGGATCCTCTGCACTTCATCACGATTGTACTTGATCCGCGTTATAAAGACCATTACTTGGATGCAGAAATAAAGCAGCGCGCACGAGAAATGATCCAGGCGGCGATGGATGCGGAGAACCCGCGTGGAGACGGAGCAATAGCGCACGGAGCAGTAGGGCACGGAGCAGCAGCGCACGGAGCAGCAGCGCACGGAGCAGTAGCGCAGAAAAAAAGACTTGTCTCTCTGCACTAGATGAGGGGCATGCACCCTCGTTGTCTGATATGTTCAGTGAAATCCTGCAAGAAAGTGCCTCACATGGGCGTAGGTTTAGGGGGGGGCGCTGGGGACATGTCCCCAACAACATTTTAACATGACTAAATTGTCCCCACTAATATTTTAGCGAACTCCGTTATGAGTTTGTGAAGCGATTTGGGTCAATTCCGACCGCAGAGCCGGTACGGTACTAGAAACGCCGTAATTTGATTGGCTAAAAAACCTAGGGGTTTGACAAACAGCATTACCATCTAAAAGTTGATTACTACATAATGATTTTTGTCTGCACATGGATAGGCCTATGCTAGTTAAACTTTAGAGTAGTATAAAAGCAACAGGCTATTGTCTCAACTAAACGCAAAAATAATCACATTATTCTCAGTAAAAGTTCACTTGCCGGATGAGGGGGGAGAGATGTCCCCACCGAAGCTGAGACCAAACCTACGCCCTTGGTGCCTCATATCCATAAATGCAATGGTACTAATAATTGGCATAATTTATTTCGGTGTTTCGGTTTTCGGTTTTCGGTCTTGGTTTCCTCTTTTTCGGTTTTCGGTTTCGGCCAAGAATTTTCATTTCCGTGCATCCCTACCTATTACGCATGTAAGCATCTTTCACCATTTTCAAATAGATTGTAGTCTGAAAGAAAAATAGTCAGTTTGTAACGAATGGGGGGGGATGGACACAAGTGCAGGGCGAACATGAAACACGGTGAAATATTAAGGAAAAAACACGGAACAGAGACAAAACATACGCAAGTGTTACTTGAGGCATCTGTCAAACAAAGACCGACAAGACACACAGGGAAAGGTGAAACTTAAATAATGATAGCGATTGGGGAAACTGGTGAGGGCAATAAAGAGATGAAACAAGTGTCCGTGCTGCAAAAGAGGGAGAGACGGCGTTGGATTTCACTGGCTCGGACATCCTGCAGGGCCAAGACGTGACACAAGTGGCTCTGGAGGGGTGGATAATAGACTTCTGTCCTATGTTTATGAAGAAAAAAAATGTGTCTCTTATCTGTTTCTGCTCTACAACATTTGTAAGGTCTGACCTTATCTCACAGAGGAACAACAAGGAATCATCACTGGATTAGCATTAGGGCTAAAGGTTGATGATATGGCTTATCGATCAGAGGGAGCAGTTCAGCCATACTGGAGACCAAGATATGTCCAAGCATCAACAAACTCTAAATCTGATGTTGTGTTTGTGGAAACCAAGCTGGCCGAGGCTGGCTCTGGTTAAAAGCATGTGGATATATTTAAAGCGCAATGTTGTCACGGTCCCCAGAACCTCATGAGGTTGTGTCATGGTCTTCTGAAAGTCATGAGGTTGTGTCATGGTCCTCTGAATGTCTTGAGGTTGACTGTCATGGTCCTCTGAACATCATGACTGTGACATGGTCCTCTGAACATCATGACTGTGACATGGTCCTCTGAACATCATCACTGTGACATGGTCCTCTGAACATCATCACTGTGACATGGTCCTTTGAACATCATGACTGTGACATGGTCCTCTGAACATCTCGACTGTGACATGGTCCTCTGAACATCATCACTGTGACATGGTCCTCTGAACATCTCGACTGTGACATGGTCCTCTGAACTCATGACTGTGAACATCTCGACTGTGACATGGTCTGAACATCTGACTGTGACATCTGAACATCTCACATGGTCCTCTGAACATCATGGTCCTCTGAACACATCATCGACTGTGACATGGTCCTCTGAACATCATGACTGTGACATGGTCCTCTGAACATCTCGACTGTGACATGGTCCTCTGAACATCTCGACTGTGACATGGTCCTCTGAACATCTCGACTGTGACATGGTCCTCTGAACATCATGACTGTGACATGGTCCTCTGAACATCTCGACTGTTACATGGTCCTCTGAACATCTCGACTGTGACATGGTCCTCTGAACATCATGACTGTGACATGGTCCTCTGAACATCTCGACTGTTACATGGTCCTCTGAACATCATGACTGTGACATGGTCCTCTGAACATCTCGACTGTTACATGGTCCTCTGAACATCTCGACTGTGACATGGCTGTCATGTTTTCTAGACGTGGATAATATTTTAGTGTGTGTGTGGGTCGATGCTGATTGATGCCTCAACCCGACCTCCATTTGTCTGACACAGTCCTACCTGCACAGGAACATGTATACATATTTATAAACGTATATATATACACGTCTGTTGGGCTCTGACATGTTCTCTTCTGCAGGATCAAAGAAGAAGACAAAAGTCATCAAGAATAATGCCAACCCAGTTTGGAATGAGGTGTGCTATTGATATTAGACGTTATCCATTAAATAATCTGTTATTACATAACCATCTGTCATAACATTATAATGTATTACAGTAGCACAACCACAGGTTATAATATCATTATCACTCTCTCTATTCCTTCTGTCTCTCTATCCTTCTCTATTTATATCCTGCTCTCTCTCTGTCCTCCTCTCTTTTCTCTGTCCTCCTCTCATCTTTCTGTCCTCTCCTCTCTCTGTCCTCTCCTCTCTCTGTCCTCCCCTCTCTCTGTCCTCCTCTCTCTCCCCTCCCCTCTTTCTGTCCTCCTCTCCTCTCTCTGTCCTCCCCTCTCTCTGTCCTCCTCTCTTCTCTCTGTCCGCCCCTCTCTCTGTCCTCCCCTCTCTCTGTCCTCCTCTCTTCTCTCTGTCCTCCTCTCTCTCTGTCCTCCCCTCTCTCTGTCCTCCTCTCTCTCTCTGTCCTCCTCTCTCTCTCTGTCCTCCCCTCTCTCTGTCCTCCTATCCTCTCTCTGTCCTCCCCTCTCTCTGTCCTCCTCTCTCTCTGTCCTTCCCTCTCTCTGTCCTCCCCTCTCTCTGTCCTCCTCTCTCTCTGTCCTCCCCTCTCTCTGTCCTCCTCTCTCTCTCTGTCCTCCCCTCTCTCTGTCCTCCCCTCTCTCTCTCCTCCTCTCCTCTCTTCTCTCTGTCCTCCCATCTCTCTGTCCTCCCCTCTCTCTGTCCTCTCTCTCTCTGTCCTCATCTCTCTCTGTTCTCCTCTCTCTCTCTGTCCTCCTCTCTCTCTGTCCTCCCCTCTCTCTGTCCTCTCCTCTCACCCCTTTTCTCCCTCTCTCCTACACAATCTCAGGGTTTTGAGTGGGACCTGAAGGGAATACCTCTGGATTCAGGAGCAGAGCTTCATGTGGTGGTGAAAGATCATGAGAAGATGGGGAGAAACAGGTGAGGACACAGTAGATGTGTGTGTCGGCATGTGTGTGTGTGTGTGTGTGTGTGTGCGTGTGTGTGTACGTTTTGACCCCATGCAACCTGAAACTGGTATACTGTGTGTCTGAATAATTTCCTGTACACAGTGTATCATTTCTGGATATACACAGTCTGGGAAACGTCCGTCCTCTTAATAAAGATAGCCTGGTTTCCTTGTGGTTTTCCTATGTTTCTGCTGTCTTGTTGGCTAAGGCTAAGCTTGACAGTGATGGCCAGACAGGCAGGTCAGGAACCAGGCTGAGTTTATTGCGTTTTCAGGATAATGCTTTCAGGGTGAACACGTACTCTCTCTCTCTCTCTCTAAATACAGCAGGAAGGCAGATAAGAGCCAGTCCTTAGTAAAATAACACAGGAGATGGACGGGTGTGTTTTGCAGTGCAGAGACTTAGAAGGTCTACAAGTACAGTGTTTAAAAGGCTAATGTCCCCTGCTGCTTTTAATGACTACTGTTAAAGGCCAACTGCGTCCATATTAGTCCTCAGGCCGTTTGGACCTAATTGACTTATTCTAGAACAGTTCATCTGAGGAATGTGTTCTGGTTGGCTGGGGGGCAACACCAGAGGGAGGAGTCGCCTAATCATAGCACTTCCTGTTTACTCGTATGGGCAACACTTCCTGGTGCTGATGGTGGCTCTGCCAGTTGGGACGGGTCGTTCCACCAATGTTCTGTGTCTGCTATCGGTATCGTTGCTTTTGGTTCTGGGACCGTTACATTGATTGTTTACTGCAAATGAGAACTGACACAGTGTCTCTGTACGGAAATGACTAATGACGGAACATTCCCAGAATGCATTGTTGATGCCCGAACTCCCAGGTGATTAATTTGGTGGTCGATTGCTGTTCCAACGACTAATCAAGATTCCATTGTCTTTCCTAAAGCATTTTGGTGACCTGCCATTCCTAGTGCGAGCAAAGCTTCCATAGATGCTGACCCCGGGCCAGTAGAAAGCTGTCATTAACCAACAGACACTCATTCTGATCTAACAAAGCAGCTTTTGGTCATATCATGGTGTTTGTAATGTATGACAGACCTACAATGTAATCACTCTGTTCAGATCTGTGTATATTAGTCTGTAATCGCTGCATAACATTCACAAATGGCCGTTTCAGGTTTAGACAGCTTAATTCAAATTTTTAATTAATTTGCATAAATCAGTGGTTACATTCAAATACACCCACGTTACCATGACATTTCCATTGTTTGGATATTTCATCCCATAAGTTTGCTTTAACCTCTTTAATGCTTCTGTTATGATAGCATGACTTCCATTATGACGTTCTCTCTGTGTGAAGTGTGTGTGTTCCTAACAGGCATGTTATATGTGTAGTGTGTGTGTGTCCAATAACAGATGTATGATATGTGTAGTGTGTGTGTGTGTCCAATAACAGGTGTTTTATATGTGTAGTGTGTGTGTGTGTCCAAATACAGATGTATGATATGTGTAGTGTGTGTGTGTGTCCAATAACAGGTGTGTTATAAGTGTAGTGTGTGTGTGTGTCCAATAACATGGGTGTTATATGTGTATTGTGTGTGTGTGTGTCCAATAACAGGCGTGTTATATGTGTAGTGTGTAGTGTGTGTGTGTGTCCAATAACAGGCGTGTTATATGTGTAGTGTGTGTGTGTGTGTGTGTCCAATAACAGGCGTGTTATATGTGTAGTGTGTGTGTGTGTGTGTGTGTCCAATAACAGGCGTGTTATATGTGTAGTGTGTGTGTGTGTGTCCAATAACAGGCGTGTTATATGTGTAGTGTGTAGTGTGTGTGTGTGTCCAATAACAGGCGTGTTATATGTTTAGTGTGTGTGTGTGTGTGTGTGTCCAATAACAGGCATGTTATATGTGTAGTGTGTGTGTGTGTGTGTCCAATAACAGGCGTGTTATATGTGTAGTGTGTGTGTGTGTGTGTGTCCAATAACAGGCGTGTTATATGTGTAGTGTGTGTGTGTGTGTGTGTGTGTCCAATAACAGGCGTGTTATATGTGTAGTGTGTGTGTGTGTGTGTGTCCAATAACAGGTGTGTTATATGTGTAGTGTGTGTCTGTGTGTCCAATAACAGGCGTGTTATATGTGTAGTGTGTAGTGTGTGTGTGTGTGTCCAATAACATGGGTGTTATAAGTGTAGTGTGTGTGTGTGTGTCCAATAACAGGTGTGTTATAAGTGTAGTGTGTGTGTGTGTGTGTGTGTCCAATAACATGGGTGTTATAAGTGTAGTGTGTGTGTGTGTCCAATAACAGGCGTGTTATAAGTGTAGTGTGTGTGTGTGTCCAATAACATGGGTGTTATATGTGTAGTGTGTGTGTGTGTGTGTCCAATAACAGGCATGTTATATGTGTAGTGTGTGTGTGTGTGTCCAATAACAGGCGTGTTATATGTGTAGTGTGTGTGTGTGTGTCCAATAACAGGCGTGTTATATGTGTAGTGTGTGTGTGTGTGTGTGTCCAATAACAGGCGTGTTATATGTGTAGTGTGTGTGTGTGTGTGTCCAATAACAGGCGTGTGTTCTCTCGCTGTCTTTAGGTTTCTCGGGGAGTGTAAGGTGACCCTGAAGGACATGATGAGCTCTCCCAATCTGGCTGCAACGTTCACTGTGTCACTGCTGGACACCAAGAGGAGTAACACTGGGGTGAGACACACACACACACACAAGGTGGAGCTGATATGAATCACACACACACACACACACATATGCGCAGAGAGGAACTGACATGAGACACACCCATACGCACACATTCACACACTCACTTCTCTTCTAGGAACACTTCCTGTTAACCTTTAACCCATCACCCCTCGTCCCTCTCATGACTCCACACCTAACACACCCTGGAAACCCTGTACCTTTCTGTCCTACACTTCACCATGCCTATTAGGGGTTAACCAGGGTACTATGCACGGGTTAGGGTGCCAGTTGGGACTAGAAATTAGACAGCAGGACTACATTCTGATAAAAATGTATTTTAAAACATCCATTGTATTTTTTTCAACGCTTTGAGAGTCGTTGACATATTTAGGAAAACGTTTCAACACCATCTGTATGTGTGAGCGAAAGATTTGCTTTATGCCCGGGGGTAGATATTCCTCATTCTATTCTCGGGATGTTCTATCACTCAGAATAGCCCACATCCTCAGGAAAACCCAATGTTTCCGGGTCTGTTTGTGTCTTAATGTAATGTGCCACTGTGACATTGTGAGCCTGTGTGTGTGTGTGTCAGTGTGAGCCTGTGCCGTGTGTGTGTGTGTGTGTCAGTGTGAACCTGTGCTGTGTGTATGTCAGTGTGAGCCTGTTCCGTGTGTGTGTGTGTATGTCAGTGTGAGCCTGTTCCGTGTGTGTGTGTGTATGTCAGTGTGAGCCTGTTCCGTGTGTGTGTGTGTATGTCAGTGTGAGCCTGTTCCGTGTGTGTGTGTGTATGTCAGTGTGAGCCTGTTCCGTGTGTGTGTGTGTATGTCAGTGTGAGCCTGTGCCGTGTGTGTATGTCAGTGTGAGCCTGTGCTGTGTGTCTGTGTGAGCCTGTGCCCTGTGTGTGTGTGTGTGTCAGTGTGAGCCTGTGCCGTGTGTGTGTGTGTCAGTGTGAGCCTGTGCCGTGTGTGTGTGTTAGTGTGAGCCTGTGCTGTGTGTGTGTGTGTGTATGTCAGTGTGATCCTGTGCTGTGTGTGTATGTCAGTGTGAGCCTGTGCCGTGTGTGTGTGTGTATGTCAGTGTGAGCCTGTTCCGTGTGTGTGTGTGTCAGTGTGAGCCTGTGCTGTGTGTGTATGTCAGTGTGAGCCTGTGCCGTGTGTGTGTGTGTCAGTGTGAGCCTGTGCTGTGTGTGTATGTCAGTGTGAGCCTGTGCCGTGTGTGTGTGTGTATGTCAGTGTGAGCCTGTTCCGTGTGTGTGTGTATGTCAGTGTGAGCCTGTTCCCTGAGCCTGCTGTGTGTGAGCCTGTGCCGTGTGTGTATGTCAGTGTGAGCCTGTGCTGTGTGTCAGTGTGAGCCTGTTCCGTGTGTGTGTGTGTATGTCAGTGTGAGCCTGTTCCGTGTGTGTGTGTGTGTGTGTATGTCAGTGTGAGCCTGTGCCGTGTGTGTATGTCAGTGTGAGCCTGTGCTGTGTGTCAGTGTGAGCCTGTTCCGTGTGTGTGTGTGTATGTCAGTGTGAGCCTGTTCCGTGTGTGTGTGTGTGTGTGTATGTCAGTGTGAGCCTGTGCTGTGTGTGTGTGTATGTGTGTGAGCCTGTGCTGTATGTCAGTGTGAGCCTGTGCCGTGTGTGTGTCAGTGTGAGCCTGTGCTGTATGTCAGTGTGAGCCTGTGCCGTGTGTGTGTATGTCCAGACACATGGAGACAGTTTAACTAACAAACATAAGTAATACAGTTTAGGGCCCCAAATTGGCCCCTATTCTGTATTGACCCTGGTTTAAATTAGTGCACTAAACAGGACATATTTAGAACCTTTAAAAACTTGTTCCTTTCCTTTAAAGAACGAATGAATGTGGTTAATGAATATACTTTTGTTTTTGTGAGTTAAAAATCATAATACATGTAATTAGGGTTTATTGTGAGAATAATTATGGGAGTGAAATTATAAAATCAAGATGCCAGTGCAAACAGGGATAGCTATGTTTCAAATGATGTTAAACTTCAAATTCCCTCCACTAGGCCACACTAAGCCTGCAGATTTCCTACATCCCTCCTCCGGGATTGACACCGTTTTTTCAGCCTCCACCTCAGCCTGAGGCCCGAGAGAAGCCTGTGGAGCTGGACACCGTCACAGGTGCACTGCAAACTCTCCCAGGACTAAGCACATCTTATTTAGCACTAAACTGCTGCTGACAGTAGTTAGAATAATAAAACATACACAAGTGATGATGGTGGTGGTGATTCTGCATGTGTGTCTTGCAGTCTTCTCTCTGGACACCGTGGGTGAGGAAGACACAGAGAGCATGCTGAGGATGGAGCAGACAGATGAACCAGACACCGGGAGCCAGCAGGGGACCCATCACCATGGAGTCCAGGGGGGCCAAGAGACACCCACAGGTAACTGACCTGATGACATCACAATCAGTTAGAGACACCCACAGGTAACTGACCTGATGACATCACAATCAGTTAGAGACACCCACAGGTAACTGACCTGATGACATCACAATCAGTCAGAGACACCCACAGTTAACTGACCTGATGACATCACAATCAGAGACACCCACAGGTAACTGACCTGATGACATCACAATCAGTCAGAGACACCCACAGTTAACTGACCTGATGACATCACAATCAGAGACACCCACAGGTAACTGACCTGATGACATCACAATCAGTTAGAGACACCTACAGGTAACTGACCTGATGACATCACAATCAGAGACACCCACAGGTAACTGACCTGATGACATCACAATCAGAGACACCCACAGTTAACTGACCTGATGACATCACAATCAGAGACACCCACAGGTAACTGACCTGATGACATCACAATCACTGTCCAGGGGAGAATCATGTCTTTAGGTAAAAGCAAACATCAATGATATGAAGTGATATATTTTAAATCAAAGAATAATTTTAAGTGAGGATACATATCCTTTTTGAAAGGTCATTGGTTAGGATTAGGGATTTTTAAACGTACCCTGCTCACCAGCACCCCTGGTGGCCGGTGTTTGGTCTTTTAATAGCCCTCATTCACATTTATTTTTACTTTCTTCTCCTGGGATCAAACTGGATCCATTGTGACACCTACTTGGTGACCCAGTTTGGCTTTTTTTGAGAACTGTAGCGTGGTCATTTTGTATCATGTGCCCCTACCAGCCCAGACCCCTAAAAGGGCCCCGCCCAACTACACCCCGGGGGTGAAGAGGAAAAAGAGACAGCAGAACAACCAGCTGTCCAACAAACCGCAAGACCTGCAGGTAATGATCGGCACCCCCCTGCCTTAGTAACAGTTGTGGGGTGTGTCCTCTCACATCTCATGTAACACTTGGACCTGATATCCACAGCGACATGTGGTCAGTCCTGAAGGCATTCTTACTTTCCACTGTGATCTGAGCTACCGCAATGAGATTCATTAACGCGTGTCTTTCACTAGCGCGCCCCACAGTGGCCGTCTGGTGTTACTACAAGTGCATCCGAATTCGGTTCTGAACAATGTTGGACGATTTTACAGCAGATCGGAGTTTTACTTACTCAAACTTGTTCTAAGGGCAGAAAAGAAAATGATTGGTTTACAGATTCAACCAATGAAATTAAAGTAGAGGCGGGGATAAAGCGTTTGGAAATATGGAGGGAAGGATCTTACAGACGACGCGTCATTGACTGTTCGTGGGAGAAAGATCACTTGTCATAAGGTAAGTGAATTTATTAAATGTTTTGTTTGTTGAAATTCGAAATTCACAGTTGAAGTTCACAGATAAACAGCCTCTAAATTGTGCTAAGATAATTGGGGAACATTTAAAATGCACAAAACTAATTTATCGTTTATATCGGATGTATTTGATGCGTGCTTCAGTCAACCACACCAGAGCAGCTAACGTAGAATTAGCATAACGTTAACGTGAAACCGATAAGTTATGCGATCACATAACTCAAATCTCCGCGACTCAGTATCATAATGTGTTATTTTTTGTGTACTGTATGCTTCTCTCGGGGCAGGAGTTCTCAGGTTCATATTACTGTGTTACTTTTAGTTTAAGTTATAATGCGCTGCTCTCAGGGCAGGAGTACTCCATATTCATATTGCTGTCTTATTATTAGTGTATAATGCGCTGCTCTCAGGGCAGGAGTACTCCATATTCATATTGCTGTCTTATTTTTAGTGTATAATGCGCTGCTCTCAGGGCAGGAGTACTCCATATTCATATTGCTGTCTTATTTTTAGTGTATAATGCGCTGCTCTCAGGGCAGGAGTACTCCATATTCATATTGCTGTCTTATTATTAGTGTATAATGCGCTGCTCTCAGGGCAGGAGTACTCCATGTTCATATTGCTGTCTTATTATTAGTGTATAATGCGCTGCTCTCAGGGCAGGAGTACTCCATATTCATATTGCTAATAATAAGACAGAAATATGAATATGGAGTACTCCTGCCCTGAGAGCAGGGCATTATACACTAATAATAAGACAGCAATATGAATATGGAGTAACGTTACTCCTGCCCTGAGAGCAGCGCATTATACACTAAAAATAAGACAGCAATATGAATATGGAGTAACGTTACTCCTGCCCTGAGAACAGCACATTATACACTAATAATAAGACAGCAATATGAACATGGAGTACTCCTGCCCTGAGAGCAGCGCATTATACACTAATAATAAGACTGCAATATGAATATGGAGTACTCCTGCCCTAAGAGCAGCGCATTATACACTAATAATAAGACAGCAATACGAATATGAAGTACTCCTGCCCTGAGAGCAGCGCATTATACACTAAAAATAAGACAGCAATATGAATATGGAGTACTCCTGCCCTGAGAGCAGCGCATTATACACTAAAAATAAGATAGCGATATGAATATGGAGTAACGTCACTCCTGCCCTGAGAGCAGCGCATTATACACTAATAATAAGACAGCAATATGAACATGGAGTACTCCTGCCCTGAGAGCAGCGCATTATACACTAATAATAAGACAGCAATATGAATATGGAGTACTCCTGCCCTGAGAGCAGCGCATTATACACTAAAAATAAGACAGCAATATGAATATGGAGTACTCCTGCCCTGAGAGCAGCGCGTTATACAATAAAAATAAGACAGCAATATGTATATGGAGTAACGTCACTCCTGCCCTGAGAGCAGCGCATTATACACTAAAAATAAGACAGCAATATGAATATGGAGTACTATGAATATGGAGTACTCCTGCCCTGAGAGCAGAGCTGTGCTCGAGACCACCTAAAGCGAGACCGAGACGAGGCCGAGACCGAAGGGGGCCGAGACCGAGACGAGACCAAGACCGAAGGGGGCCGAGACCGAGACGAGACCGAGACCGAAGGTGGCCGAGACCGAGACGAGACCGATACCAAAGGGGGCCGAGACCGAGACCAGTCATATCAACACTAAATAATATGACATGTTTTTGGTCCAATGACCAATGTAAAAAAAACACTTGACCAACAGCATCAGATCATCTACTGTGTTGTCATCCTGAATTAAATGAATTTTATTAAAAGAGTATGTAGGCCTATTTATTGTCTTATGTAAACATAAAATACGAAAATAAAACCATGATTTTAAAATGCACAGGCTATGATATTAAAATTTCCAAAAATCGAATAAATGAAAATCCATCAAGCTGTATGTCCTATGTTGATGTAGTAAATGCTAACACATTTTAGATCACAAGCGACTTGCAATCAAATGATTTGCGCATGATTGGCCGATAAACAAATCTATTTATAATTATTTATCCGTCCACAGGCACGCAGCTTCAGTTGTTTGTCTGCTTGAGCAGGACACGCAAACGAACCGGTTGCACTGCGCACAGTGTTCATTAGTCTTGTTACGAGTGCACATGAGACAGCAGCAAACTAACCCGGTTGAACTGCGCACAGTGTTCATTATTGTTACGAGTGCACATGAGACAGCAGCAAACTAACCCGGTTGAACTGCGCACAGTGTTCATATAGATCAGACCAAAACCCTTCCAGTTTAATAAAGATCGGACCAAAACGGGTTCAGTTTCATATAGATCGGACCATAACCGGTCCAGTTTTATGCTCTGTCTGCCGTATGCCCCCCGGACTTATGTATGTCCCACGTGCTTCTGTGTGCATGAGTAATTTCATTTATCGCCCATTTGTAGTAAGCCTATTAATAATTATTGTTTATATTCGTTTAATTTCGATACAAAACAATATTTTGTTGAAGTCTCTTGTAGGCTATATGAATACACTGTGGTTCATTCGTTATTAATTATTGAGTGCAATAGGCGCATGACACATGAATGGGGCTGTATGTATTTGGCGGAATTCGTTCTGTTTATTTAGTGAAACATATTTCTTTATAAACGTACCTCTTTTTTTGTAGTTCAACCAAGCCAATCAGACTATTGTCTATATGTGTTCTCGTAGTATTTGTCTGTGTATCGCCCATTCAACCATTGCCATCATAGGCTCAGTGAAGTGTGATCGGTGTCTGGGTACCGCAATTAGGGTACCAACGCCCAGCGGCGTGGGATTTTGGCGACAGGAAGGCAGTTTAGGTATCAAAAAACATGTAAATAGTAGTTTTATATATTGTTCGGTTTGTGATTTTGCAATTCTGAAAACGGGACAAGGTAAAATGCACGTATTTAGGAAAAGTCATGGAAGGACGTCGGCTGTAGCTTTTCAACATTATGTATGTATTTTAATTACTAACCGCTGTGTGTTTTCGGACAAATTATTTATTTGTGCTCAATGTACTGAATATAGGCAAAACGAATATAATGGCAGATTGTGCAGACATGATCGAGCATATGTTTAAGATTGAAGTATTTACGTGAATGGGTGCACGCTCTAGCGACGCTGGGGGTGGGCTTTTCTTCAAAAGTAGATAGCCATTGGCGGGATAAGCCACATCAGAAAAAAACAGTCTGACTCTGGACGAAATACAGCCAATGGAAATACAGCCTCTTCATGTCATACTTAAATATTTTTCTAGAAAAAATTGTGGGCGATAATTTCTACGCTGGTCTCGACTGGTCTCGGAAGAATTTACGAGTCCTTACTGTCCGAGACCGAGTCGAGACCGAGTCCAAATGTAACCGAGACCGAGACGAGACCGAGACCTTAAAAAAGTGGTCTCGAGACCGGTCTCGAGACCGAGACCGGTCTCGAGTACTACAGCTCTGCCTGAGAGCAGCGCATTATACACTAAAAAGACGACAGCAATATGAATATGGAGTACTCCTGCCCTGAGAGCAGCGCATTATACACTAATAATAAGACAGCAATATGAACATGGAGTACTCCTGCCCTGAGAGCAGCGCATTATACACTAATAATAAGACAGCAATATGAATATGGAGTACTCCTGCCCTGAGAGCAGCGCATTATACACTAAAAATAAGACAGCAATATGAATATGGAGTACTCCTGCCCTGAGAGCAGCGCGTTATACAATAAAAATAAGACAGCAATATGTATATGGAGTAACGTCACTCCTGCCCTGAGAGCAGCGCATTATACACTAAAAATAAGACAGCAATATGAATATGGAGTACTATGAATATGGAGTACTCCTGCCCTGAGAGCAGCGCATTATACACTAAAAAGACGACAGCAATATGAATATGGAGTACTCCTGCCCTGAGAGCAGCGCATTATACACTAAAAATAAGACAGCAATATGAATATGGAGTACTCCTGCCCTGAGAGCAGCGCATTATACACTAAAAATAAGACAGCAATATGAATATGGAGTACTCCTGCCCTGAGAGCAGCGCATTATAACTTAAACTAAAAGTAACACAGTAATATGAACCTGAGAACTCCTGCCCCGAGAGAAGCATACAGTACACAAAAAATAACACATTATGATACTGAGTCGCGGAGATTTGAGTTATGTGATCGCATAAATTATCGGTTTCACAGACAGCGCGTGGTAGCATTGGGAAAGCATTAACGTTAACGTTATGCTAATTCTACGTTAGCTGCTCTGGTGTGGTTGACTGAAGCACGCATCAAATACATCCGATATAAACGATAAATTAGTTTTGTGCATTTTAAATGTTCCCCAATTATCTTAGCACAATTTAGAGGCTGTTTATCTGTGAACTTCAACTGTGAATTTCGAATTTCAACAAACAAAACATTTAATAAATTCACTTACCTTATGACAAGTGATCTTTCTCCCACGAACAGTCAATGACGCGTCGTCGTCTGTAAGATCCTTCCCTCCATATTTCCAAACGCCTTAACCCCGCCTCTACTTTAATTTCATTGGTTGAATCTGTAAACCAATCATTTTCTTTTCTGCCCTTAGAACAAGTTTGAGTAAGTAAAACTCCCATTTGCGATTTTACACGAACAGCAATAACGCAATATTATCAGTAGAACACATTAGTCTCTGTTCTCCAGGTGCGTGTTCGGGTTATCGAGGGACGGCAGTTGCCAGGCATCAACATCAAGCCAGTCGTCAAGGTAACGGTTTGTGGGCAGTCAAAGAGGACCTGCATCAAGAAGGGAAACAACCCTGTGTTTGATGAGGTGAAGAAACGCTTTATTTACATAATATATCACAGCTAGTGTGTTAGTATGTAATAATCATGTTATGAACACTATGTTTTACAGCTATTTTAAAACTAGGTATAACATATAAAATATTGTTGCATTATTCTTTATGGTTGTAGTTGTTATAGTTGTAGATAATAAAAGTGTGTGTAAAAGTGACTGCTGAAAATGTAAAGATTATGTTGATCAACCACTAATGCTATTCATGTGCGTGACAACTGTTGAAAGTGAACTGATTCCTGATTTGGCTTGTCATCTTAGACTTTCTTTTTGAACTTCTACGAGACTCCTTCTGACCTGTTCGATGAACCCATCTTCATTACTGTAAGTCAAGGTTTAATTTAAGTGTAACTTAACTTGTCCATCTGATGTAATGTACTCATTTTTTCATTCCCCTTTTTAAGGTTTTTGACTCCAAGTCCCTGAGAACTGATTCTATAATTGGGGAATTTAAGGTAAGAGATTGTACCTGTCCTCTCTGCTCATGTAACACTAAAAGCAAGGCACAACAAATTATAAATAAACTAGACATAATGTAACTGAAACCCAGACAAGAAACAAAACAGAACAATGTCAGATAAGGCGTGAAAACCAAAACAAAGAAGACGGGGGATCGTAGTGGAAGCAGGAACTAAAATAGGGTCCACGACAAGGGAAACAGGTGCAGACAATAATGGAAGGAAACAGGTGTCCATGATGTAGTGAGGGTGAGAGTGCTACATTTGGCATTTAAACTAACTGGTCATTTACATTAACGATATTTGATGTTTAAATTCATTTTCCTTCAAATATTTTGCGATTCGACTATAAATATATATATTATGGCATGTTTCATTGTGTGTTTTATTATACTATGTGCACAACATTGAAGTGTCAGTGTGTTCCTTTGCAGCTAGATGTTGGAACAATCTACAATGAGAGCAGTGAGTATATATGTTAAACATAAAAGGCACCGTTGGAAGACATGAGTACATGTAGACTTTACACAGACATCCTCATAGTAACGTCCTCACTGAAACTACTAGAAAGAACTAATTCTCCCACAATGCTCTCTGCTCAAAAGAACATGCGTTCTTGAGAAAGTGGCTCCTCCTTTCTGACCCCGACGACCTTTCGGCTGGGGCAAGAGGTTACCTGAAGGTCAGCCTTTTCGTATTGGCTGCTGGCGATGAGGCTCCGGTAAGTCTGATTGGATGATGAATCGACTAATGAGAGTAGAGTGTCTATACAGTTCCCTTCACATCTTCTGTGTGTGTGTGTGTGTGTGTGTGTGTCTGTCTGTGTGTGTGTGTGTGTGTGTGTGTCTCTCAGGTGGATAAGGAGGGGTTGGAGGATAAGGAGGACATTGAGGGGAACCTTCTCAGACCGGCAGGTCTCACACTCAGAGGAGCCATATTCACACTGCGGTTGTTCAGGGCGGAGGATCTGCCTCAGAGTGAGTGTGTGTGTGTGCGTGTGTGCGTGTGTGTGTGCGTGCGTGATGCATTTATAGATTACATTAATTCTCTTCACAGTGGATGATGCATTCATTAATTCTCTTCACAGTGGATGATGCATTTATAGATGGGATGAGGCAGATTCTGGGATTCGACAGCAACAGAAAGAATCTGGTCGATCCCTTGGTGGAAGTAAACTTTGCCGGGAAAACGGTAAAAAACAATCCCTGAAGCAGTAGAAGCAACGTTCCATGTTACTTCCACATTAAAGATATAATGAGATGTCCCATGAAAGTTCTCCAGGGTCAAATTCATATTCCCAAGTTGGTATTCCCTCTGTCCAGATGTGCAGTAAAATAATGGAAAAGAATGCCAACCCTCAGTGGAACCAGAACCTGACCATGCCAATACGGGTATGAGTACACTGCCTCATTAACATACACAGAACCTGACCACACCCATATAGGTAAGAATACACTGCCTCATTATCATATACAGAACCTGACCACACCCATATAGGTAAGAATACACTGCCTCATTATCATATACAGAATCTGACCACACCCATATAGGTAAGAATACACTGCCTCATTATCATATACAGAATCTGACCACACCCATATAGGTATGAGTACACTGCCTCATTATCATATACAGAATCTGACCACACCCATATAGATAAGAATACACTGCCTCATTATCATATACAGAACCTGACCACACCCATATAGGTAAGAATACACTGCCTCATTATCATATACAGAATCTGACCACACCCATATAGGTATGAGTACACTGACTCATTATCATATACAGAATCTGACCACACCCATATAGGTATGAGTACACTGACTCATTATCATATACAGAATCTGACCACACCCATATAGATAAGAATACACTGCCTCATTATCATACTCAGAACCTGACCACGCCCATATAGGTATGAGTACACTGCCTCATTATCATATACAGAATCTGACCACACCCATAAAGGAAGAATACACTGCCTCATTATCATATACAGAATCTGACCACACCCATAAAGGAAGAATACACTGCCTCATTATCATACACAGAACCTGACCACACCCATATAGGTAAGAGTACACTGCCTCATTATCATATCATGTCATCTTCCTACTGGGATGTAATAGAAAACCTGGGATTATGGGGAGGTTTCTGTTATGTGTTACCCCTGGGATTATGGGGAGGTTTCTGTTATGTGTTACCCCTGGGATTATGGGAAGGTTTCTGTTATGTGTTACCCCTGGGATTATGGGGAGGTTTCTGTTATGTGTTACCCCTGGGATTATGGGAAGGTTTCTGTTATGTGTTTACCCCTGGGATTATGGGGAGGTTTCTGTTATGTGTTACCCCTGGGATTATGGGAAGGTTTCTGTTATGTGTTACCCTGGGATTATGGGGAGGTTTCTGTTATGTGTTACCCCTGGGATTATGGGGAGGTTTCTGTTATGTGTTACCCCTGGGATTATGGGGAGGTTTCTGTTATGTGTTACCCCTGGGATTATGGGAAGGTTTCTGTTATGTGTTACCCCTGGGATTATGGGGAGGTTTCTGTTATGTGTTACCCCTGGGATTATGGGGAGGTTTCTGTTATGTGTTACCCCTGGGATTATGGGGAGGTTTCTGTTGTGTTACCCCTGGGATTATGGGGAGGTTTCTGTTATGTTTTACCCCTGGGATTATGGGGAGGTTTCTGTTATGTGTTACCCCTGGGATTATGGGGAGGTTTCTGTTATGTGTTACCCCTGGGATTATGGGAAGGTTTCTGTTATGTGTTACCACTTGCTTTCCATATTACAATTAAAATGTAACTATACCTGTGTTTTTCAGTTTCCATCTATGTGTGAAAAGATGAGAATTCGAGTCCTGGACTGGTAAGAGACATTTTTTATCTTAACCTTTCTGTGCCACCATGTTTCAGCCTGGGTTGCACTCATCTCTCTTCTTCCTGTCCAGGGACAGAGCAAGCCATAATGATGTCATCGGCACCACCCACCTCTGCATGTCCAAGATTTCTGCTCCAGGCGGAGAGGTAGAGGGTAAGAGACTGGTCTGGGGTGGTCTGAACTGGTTTGGACAGGCATGAACATGTTTGGAGTGGTTATGACTGGTTTGGACCGGTCTGAACATGTTCAGATTGGTTATGACTGGTTTGGACAGGTCTGAAGCTGATAGGAGTGGTTATGACTGATCTGGACAGGCCAGAACATGTTTGAAGGAGAGATATGACCGGTTTAGACTAGTTTTAACTAGCATGGACAGGTTGAAGCCAGTCTGGACCAGTCTGAAATTGTTTGGAGTGGTTGTGACCCTAAACTACTGAAAACAGATGGTACAACTGCTTGGTACTATTTCACACCTGGAGTTGGTTTCTGAGTCTGGTGGTGAAGCATGGTATTGATACAGATGGTTTCTGGTGGTGAAGCATGGTGTTGATACGGATGGTTTCTGGTGGTGAAGCATGGTGTTGATACAGATGGTTTCTGGTGGTGAAGCATGGTGTTGATACGGATGGTTTCTGGTGGTGAAGCATGGTAATGATACGGATGGTTTCTGGTGGTGAAGCATGGTGTTGATACAGATGGTTTCTGGTGGTGAAGCATGGTGTTGATACGGATGGTTTCTGGTGGTGAAGCATGGTGTTGATACAGATGGTTTCTGGTGGTGAAGCATGGTGTTGATACAGATGGTTTCTGGTGGTGAAGCATGGTGTTGATACGGATGGTTTCTGGTGGTGAAGCATGGTGTTGATACAGATGGTTTCTGGTGGTGAAGCATGGTGTTGATACAGATGGTTTCTGGTGGTGAAGCATGGTGTTGATACGGATGGTTTCTGGTGGTGAAGCATGGTGTTGATACGGATGGTTTCTGGTGGTGAAGCATGGTATTGATACGGATGGTTTCTGGTGGTGAAGCATGGTGTTGATACAGATGGTTTCTGGTGGTGAAGCATGGTATTGATACAGATGGTTTCTGGTGGTGAAGCATGGTGTTGATACGGATGGTTTCTGGTGGTGAAGCATGGTGTTGATACAGATGGTTTATATGGTGAAGCATGGTGTTGATACAGATGGTTTCTGGTGGTGAAGCATGGTGTTGATACAGATGGTTTCTGGTGGTGAAGCATGGTGTTGATACGGATGGTTTCTAGTGGTGAAGCATGGTGTTGATACAGATGGTTTATATGGTGAAGCATGATGTTGATACAGATGGTTTATATGGTGAAGCATGGTGTTGATACAGATGGTTTCTGGTGGTGAAGCATGGTGTTGATACAGATGGTTTATATGGTGAAGCATGGTGTTGATACAGATGGTTTCTGGTGGTGAAGCATGGTGTTGATACAGATGGTTTATATGGTGAAGCATGGTGTTGATACAGATGGTTTCTAGTGGTGAAGCATGGTGTTGATACAGATGGTTTATATGGTGAAGCATGGTGTTGATACAGATGGTTTATATGGTGAAGCATGATGTTGATACAGATGGTTTATATGGTGAAGCATGGTGTTGATATAGATGGTTTATATGGTGAAGCATGGTGTTGATACAGATGGTTTCTGGTGGTGAAGCATGGTGTTTTTGGAGTGGGTGGTGCCGCTCTCTATAAGTGGGTGGAGTCATTAGAGACACAGGGATACAGACACTGCCCTCTATAGGTGGGTGGAGTCATTAGAGACACAGGGATACAGATACCGCTCTCTATAGGTGGGTGGAGTCATTAGAGACACATGGATACAGACACTGCTCTCTATAAGTGGGTGGAGTCATTAGAGACACAGGGATACAGACACTGCTCTCTATAGGTGGGTGGAGTCATTAGAGACACAGGGATACAGATACCGCTCTCTATAGGTGGGTGGAGTCATTAGAGACACATGGATACAGACACTGCTCTCTATAGGTGGGTGGAGTCATTAGAGACACAGGGATACAGATACCGCTCTCTATAGGTGGGTGGAGTCATTAGAGACACATGGATACAGACACTGCTCTCTATAGGTGGGTGGAGTCATTAGAGACACAGGGATACAGATACCGCTCTCTATAGGTGGGTGGAGTCATTAGAGACACATGGATACAGACACTGCTCTCTATAGGTGGGTGGAGTCATTAGAGACACAGGGATACAGACACTGCGAGCTGACACCAGCAACAAACAGTCAGTCGGTCACAGACAGTTACCTGCCTGCACATTTACTTGCCTGCACATTTACCTGCCTGTTTTTGGAACAGTTGCCACCAGGTGGCAGTCTACCACAACCTTGTCTGCAGGGTTCCTTCCCTTGGATTCATTTAGTTTCACAACTGTATTGTGTGATGGAGATGTAGCTTGTAACCTTTTTACCTACAATCTGAACCTAATGAACATAATCAAATATCGTCAACCTCTCAATATCAGACTTCTGTAGACTTCTGTGAGAGCAAAGCTACAATTGTTTTGGTATAAATTACAACATAGAGGTTTGGAAATGCAATGACATTGCTGAAGCAGGCACATTTTAAGGAGAAAATAAATCTGCCGTCCAAATCATCCAGAAGTGTTGCCTGAGATATCACGCATGATGCACAGAAACATGACGCATGATGGAGACTGATCCAGGTTCCCGACATCTTTCAACAACGATAGCATTTGCTAGCTAACCAACAATAGCATTTGCTAGCTAACCAACAATAGCATTTGCTAGCTAACTTCCCGGCAAAACTATGGCAACACCAGCATGGATTAGCCGGTGCTCCCTGTGTGTCGTACAGACCGGTAGGATAGATGGACCTACCTTGTTATCTTATGTTCTCCTATTGTTTCTCCATGCATTCAGATGAATTGGTCCCAAGGAACCTTCAAGGCCTCAGTACGTCTGGTACCTTCTTTTCTGTTCTCCTGTGTGTTCCGTCGATGATAAGTTGACTACAATAATCAAGCAGCCCTTTCAGTTGTTTCATTTTTCTTGCTTTCCTGCGTCTGGACATGTCTGCCATTTCGTCGCTTTGTTCTACAAGTCTGAGAGTCTTTCCATTGATCCCAAATTGTCAGTGGTGAAACTACAGTTCCATGTTGTGTTTGTGTGTACAAGTAGACAGTTTCCCTTGATTGATTCCGGTCTGTCTTCTAAGTGGCATAATTAGAACGTGACAGCCATTTTGTGTCTATGTGTAGTGGACGACAGTCTGGGTTTCCTGCCGACCTTTGGCCCCTGCTATGTCAACCTTTATGGAAGCCCCCGGGAGTTTACCGCCTTCAATGACCCTCATGAACCTCTGAATCTGGGCAAGGTAACTAATTCATAGGTCAACCGATTCATAGGTTAACCGATTCAATTACTGGTTGATTGATGATTTAATGTTTCGTTCATGTAATGATCGATTGTTATAAAACAGGGTACCAACTTTTAAAGGAAATTGCCGTCTTTTTCAATCTGATTTTAGACGGTTCCTCAACCGTAAATCACTATATGTGCCGAGAAAAACAGAACTCGATCCCTCATCTCTTTCTTTCTCTGTTGCGGTCTTCTTCTCCAGGGAGAGGGCGTGGCTTATCGTGGGCGCGTCCTGATGGAGCTCACTACCAGGCTTGTGGACACTTTGCAGGCCAGTGCGGAGGACATACCCAACGATGATCTCTTAGTTGTTCAGGTGAACGAGCATCTCCATCAGAGACGTCTTTACCAAACACCAATCACCCACGCTTCCTTACGGTTCTTCCTCCTCTTGCTAGCTTTCTTAATGCCTGTCGTTTCTCCTCTTCCACTCTGCTTCGCATCTTTTCTGTCGTAACCCAGAAATTCATGCGAAAGAGGAAGTACTCTCTGTTTGCGTCGTTTTACTCGGCAACGCTGCTCCAAGACGTCGACGACGCGATCCAGTTTGAGGTTAGCATCGGTAACTACGGCAACAAGTTTGACAACACCTGTCTCCCTCTTGCCTCGACGACACAGTTCAGCAGGGCCGTGTTTGATGGTGAGTCGGACACACACACACACACAAACTCACAATCTCGCATGTTAAGGGGCAGCGCCATCTGGTGGACATATCGATCAGCACATATTCTATCAGTTACCTCGGAAAAAACAGTCAGTCAGAGACATGAAGTTAACACAGATTTATATGTAAAGAAATCTCCCAGCCTCCATTCAGACTGTTTTGACTAAAACAACATATTTCAGACCTTCCCACATTGTCTCATTTCTAAATGTATCAATTCAAGGTGTGTTCTGTGTTCTTCAAAAGTAATTAATATTTTGGGCGAACCGGCGTAATGTCTATGTCTATGTGTCCCAGGTTGTCAGTACTACTACCTCCCTTGGGGTAATGTCTATGTCTATGTGTCCAGGTTGTCAGTACTACTACCTCCCCTGGGGTAATGTCTATGTCTATGTGTCCCAGGTTGTCAGTACTACTACCTCCCCTGGGGTAATGTCTATGTCTATGTGTCCCAGGTTGTCAGTACTACTACCTCCCTTGGGGTAATGTCTATGTCTATGTGTCCAGGTTGTCAGTACTACTACCTCCCCTGGGGTAATGTCTATGTCTATGTGTCCCAGGTTGTCAGTACTACTACCTCCCCTTGGGTAATGTCTATGTCTATGTGTCCCAGGTTGTCAGTACTACTACCTCCCCTGGGGTAATGTCTAGGTCTATGTGTCCCAGGTTGTCAGTACTACTACCTCCCCTGGGGTAATGTCTATGTCTATGTGTCCAGGTTGTCAGTACTACTACCTCCCCTGGGGTAATGTCTATGTCTATGTGTCCCAGGTTGTCAGTACTACTACCTCCCCTGGGGTAATGTCTATGTCTATGTGTCCCAGGTTGTCAGTACTACTACCTCCCCTGGGGTAATGTCTATGTCTATGTGTCCCAGGTTGTCAGTACTACTACCTCCCCTGGGGTAATGTCTATGTCTATGTGTCCAGGTTGTCAGTACTACTACCTCCCCTGGGGTAATGTAAAGCCAGTGGTGGTCCTGTCTTCTGAATGGGAGGACATTGGACCTCGTATTCAAGCACTTAACATGCTGTTAGCTATGGTTGATCGCCTGGTGAGTACCTCTGACTGTCTGTCGGTCTATATGTCTATCTGACTGTCTGACTGTACCTCTGACTGTCTGTCTGTCTCTCCGTCTGTATGTCTATCTGTCTAACTGTCTATCTGTCTGTACCTCTGACTGTCTGTCGGTCGGTCTGTCTGACTTTCTGTCTGACTGTCTGACTGACTGCATGTCTGTGCTTAAACTCCTCCCCTTTCCCAGGAGTATAGCCTAAAAGAAATTCAGTTGGATCTGCAATCAGGACGTGACCTGGTGGAGGTGGAGCTTAAAGTGGTCATCCTATTAGATCAGGTCATCGCTGATTGCAGGTGTGTAACTGGCTGCTACAGATGCCACTCAATATTAGATATTGTGTTAAAACCCCAGCAGGAACCTTATTGTATTTGGCAACATGTAGTAATGCAGTCTTTTGTCTCCCCTCTAATCTCCCCATAACCCCAATTCTACCCCTCACTTACGAATCCCTTCACTCGCTCAGTTGTAATTTCAAACTTAATCTCAACTTTCTTCTGTTTCTCCAAGAGAGGAGCTTCCCTCGATAGAAGGGTGGTCGTGTGTAACTGTCCTGGACAAAGCCCTGAGACACCTCAGGTGAGTTTCTGCACACACACACTGCACACACTGCACACACACGCACACACACACACACACACACACACACTGCACACACGCACACACACTGCACACACACACACGCACAACCACAGCCAGACGGCTACTATAACGGTGTGTATTGGTTCTAGGGTGGTCCATCTACAGCAGATTGAGCAGGCTGCCACTGCCCTGAAGCATGGCCCTGCCACGGACCTCAGTACCTTCCTAGAGCAAGCTGAGGACTGGGCAGTGAGGCTACGCAACATAGCTGAGGAGGTGAGAGGAGGAGGGAGCGAGGGAGCAGGAGGGAATGTAAACAGATAAAGTGATGAGTGTATTTCCTGTTATCTCTGCCCCAGAACAGCCTACCAGATAAAGTGATGAGTGTATTTCCTGTTATCTCTGCCCCAGAACAGCCTACCAGATAAAGTGATGAGTGTATTTCCTGTTATCTCTGCCCCAGAACAGTCTACCAGATAAAGTGATGAGTGTATTTCCTGTTATCTCTGCCCCAGAACAGCCTACCAGATAAAGTGTTGAGTGTATTTCCTGTTATCTCTGCCCCAGAACAGCCTACCAGATAAAGTGATGAGTGTATTTCCTGTTATCTCTGCCCCAGAACAGCCTACCAGATAAAGTGATGAGTGTATTTCCTGTTATCTCGGCCCCAGAACAGCCTACCAGATAAAGTGATGAGTGTATTTCCTGTTATCTCTGCCCCAGAACAGCCTACCAGATAAAGTGATGAGTGTATTTCCTGTTATCTCTGCCCCAGAACAGCCTACCAGATAAAGTGATGAGTGTATTTCCTGTTATCTCTGCCCCAGAACAGCCTACCAGATAAAGTGATGAGTGTATTTCCTGTTATCTCTGCCCCAGAACAGCCTACCAGATAAAGTGATGAGTGTATTTCCTGTTATCTCTGCCCTAGCCCCAGAACAGCCTACCAGATATCGTCATCTGGATGCTACAGGGGGATCGTAGGATGGCCTACCATCGGATCCCAGCACACACTGTCTTATTCAGCCAGAAAAACTATGGGAAGCATTGTGGAGAACTGCAGAGCGTCTTTATGAAGGTACAAACAGTCACGGTAGAACATCTCTCTGGGTTCTTCCTGAAAGTATAAACAGACACGGTAGAACATCTCTCTGGGTTCTTCCTGAAAGTATAAACAGACACAGTAGAACACCCCTTTATGAAGTGTTAGCATGTGTTGGCTGCGTGTTTGCCATGTGTTAGCAGTGTGTTAGCAGTGTGTTAGCAGTGTGTTAGCAATGTGTTAGCAATGTGTTAGCAGTGTGTTAGCAATGTGTTAGCAGTGTGTTTGCACGTGTTAGCAGTGTGTTTGCAATGTGTTAGCAGTGTGTTTGCACGTGTTAGCAGTGTGTTAGCAATGTGTTTGCAGTGTGTTAGCCGCGTGTTAGCCGCGTGTTTGCCGCGTGTTTGCCACGTGTTTGCCACGTGTTAGCAATGTGTTAGCCACGTGTTAGCCACGTGTTAGCCACGTGTTAGCCACGTGTTAGCCACGTGTTAGCCGTTAATTAGCGATCTGACATGTCCTCTCTCTATGTGCAGTACCCCCAGGGTGGACCGGGAGACAGCAAGCTCCCAGCCCAGATCCGGGTCAAGGTGTGGTTCGGTCTGGCTGCAGATGTCAAGCACTTCAATCGCTGTGCAGAGGGGAAACTGTCTGTCTTCGCTGAGACTGTAAGACATGTCTGTGTGTGTGTGTGTGTGTGTGTGCGTGTGTCGGTGTGTGTGTCTGTGTGTGTGTGTGTGTGTGTGTGTGTGTGACGTTAAACTTTGTCACACTGTTGTTTTATAAACAGGCTTGTATGTCTTTATTTCATTCAAGACCTAGTCTATATTCTTCTTTCTCACTTATATCTCTCTGTCTGTCTTTGTCTCTCTCTGTCTGTGTCTCTCCCCAGTATGAGAACCAGGTCAGGCTGGCCCTGGTGGGTAACTGGGGAACCACAGGGCTAACCTCCCCCAAGTTCAGTGATGTCACAGGCAGGGTGAAGCTACCCAGAGAGTCCTTCAAACCCTCCCCTGGCTGGAGCTGGGCTGGGGACTGGGTCATCAGTCCAGAGAGGACGTGAGTGTGTGTTTCTTAGATGTGTGTGTGTGTGTGTCGTCACTGTAGTTGTGTCCCCTAGCGATGAAAAGTAGAAATATAGATCCTGAACATGTAGACTTATAGATTCTGATATTGTAGAAATATAGTTCCTGAACAAGTAGAAATATAGATCCAGATCTGGTAGAGACTGTCCCAGTATGTCTTGGTCCTGTCTGACCCCATAGTAGAGATGGTTATTGGACTGGATATTCCATATTCCTCCTCGCTCCAGGATGTTGTACGAC
>CM055735.1:21417596-21432596 GCA_029465975.1 Dallia pectoralis
ATTCATGTGTGTGTGTGTGTGTGTGTGTGTGTGTGTTTAATGGCCATGCATTCATGTGTGTGTGTGTGTGTGTGTGTGTGATTAATGGCCATGCATTCATGTGTGTGTGTGTGTGTGTGTGTGATTAATGGCCATGCATTCATGTGTGTGTGTGTGTGTGTGTGTGTGTGTTCAATGGCCATGCATTCATGTGTGTGTGTGTGTGTGTGTGTGTGATTAATGGCCATGCATTCATGTTTGTGTGTGTGTGTGTTTAATGGCCATGCATTCATGTTTGTGTGTGTGTGTGTTTAATGGCCATGCATTCATGTGTGTGTGTGTGTGTGTGTGTGTTTAATGGCCATGCATTCATGTGTGTGTGATTAATGGCCATGCATTCATGTGTGTGTGTGTGTGTGTTTAATGGCCATGCATTCATGTGTGTGTGTGTGTGTTTAATGGCCATGCATTCATGTGTGTGTGTGTGTGTTTAATGGCCATGCATTCATGTGTGTGTGTGTGTGTTTAATGGCCATGCATTCATGTGTGTGTGTGTGTGTTTAATGGCCATGCATTCATGTGTGTGTGTGTGTGATTAATGGCCATGCATTCATGTGTGTGTGTGTGTGTGCACGTTTTCTCCTTGTCATAGCAGCGACCAGATGAATCAGAGACAGAGGGTTGGGAGTATGCGTCCTTGTTTGGCTGGAGGTTTCATCTGAAGCCCCGTAAGACAGACTCATTCAGAAGGAGGAGATGGAGATGTAGGATGGAACCCACAGAGAAGACGGGCCCCGCAGCCATATTTGCCCTGGAGTGCTCTCTGGTGAGAGGGGGGAGGGAGGGAGGGATGGAGGGAGAGGGAGAGTGATGGAGGGAGAGAGAGAGTGATGGAGGTAGAGAGAGAGTGATGGAGGGAGAGAGAGAGGGAGAGAATTCTGATTATTGAGTCTTTTTTTGACCAGGGGAGTGTGATGGAGGACAAGAGTGATGATAAATCAGTGACGGCAACTTTTGGGGTCAACCGACCAACCATCTCCTGTATCTTTGACAGTAAGTACTTCTGCTCAGTGAGAGGGGTGTGGAGAGAGGGGTGGGGGAGAGGGGTGGGGAGAGAGGGGTGAGAGAGGTGGGGTGGGGAGAGAGGGGTCGGGGGAGAGGTGGGGTGGGGAGAGGGGGGAGAGAGGGAGAGGGGTGGGGAGAGAGGTGGGGTGGGGAGAGATGGGTGAGAGAGGTGGGGTGGGGAGAGAGGGGTGAGAGAGGTGGGGTGGGGAGAGAGGGGGTGAGAGGGGTGGGCAGAGAGGGAGAGAGGTGTGGTAGAGAGGGGTGTGGTGGAGAGAGAGGGGTGGGGAGAGAGGTGGGGTGGGGAGAGAGGGGTGGGGGGAGAGGGGTGGGGTGGAGCGGGGTGGGGGAGAGAGTTGGGGGAGAGAGGTGGGGAGAGAGGGGGAGAGGTGGGGTGGGGGGGGGAGAGGGGTGGGGAGAGAGGGGTGGGGTGAGAGGGGTGAGCGAGGTGGGGTGGGGAGAGAGGGGTGGGGTGGAGAGGGGTTGGGGGAGAGGGGTGGGGTGGAGAGGGGTGGGGAGAGAGGGGTGGAGACAGGGGTGGAGAAAGAGAGGTGAGAGAGGTGGGGAGAGTGAGGTGGGGTGAGAGAGGTGGGGTGGGGGATAGAGAGAATGTGGGAAAAAGAGGTGGGGGGAGACTAACTGCATGTCCTTATTAAGACACTGATGTTGTCTTCAGGTGGGACCCGTTACCACCTACGCTGTTACCTGTACCAGGCCAGAGACCTGCTAGCCATGGACAAAGACAGCTTCTCAGGTGAGTTCCCTGTAACAGCCCCAGATGCATGATGGGACATGTAGATGAAACCAGATCCATCATGGGACTTGTTGAGGGACCCAGATGCATGATGGGACTGGTTGAGAGAACCAGATGCATGATGGGACATGTAGATGAAACCAGATGCATCATGGGACTGGTTGAGAGAACCAGATGCATGATGGGATTGGTACAGTGGAATTCCCACAATGCACTGTACTATCCAGTCCTATCAAATAATAAAACATGAATGTTACAGTCTAAACTGGTATGTGCATTAATCTGAGAAATGTAGAAGAAGAGAGGGAATAAAATTAGAAAGTTAGTGAAAGATGTTTTGTTAAATCTGGTGTGAAGACTGAAAAAACGTAAGATGAAATTGAAGCAAAAAGACAAAAAAATAATGTAAGAGACACATAAGGAGAGAGAGGGGGAGAGAGGGGGAGAGAGAGAGAGGGAGGGAGAGCGAGGGGGAGAGAGAGGGAGAGAGAGGGAGAGAGTGAGGGGGTAGAGAGAGTGAGGTAAAGAAATATTTAGGGAGGGAGAAATAATACTGTTTTTCTGCTTTAAATGGTGATCATGGAAACTACTGCTGGTAGTTACTGCTGTGGTGTGTGTGTGTGTGTGTTCTCTTGTTCAAAACATAACTAGGGTTGAGTGATCCAATGCTCCTGTGATTTATCATGCTGCTTTAAGATCCAGTCATTCTTTTTCTCTTTCCACATCTCCAATTCTCAAGATTTCCTTTCTACTCTCTCTCTTCTCTCATCGTTAAAAAGTAGATCTCTACTATAAGAAAAGACAGAAAGTGAGGGACGTTTTGAGGTAGATTTCTACATTTTAACGTTGATTTCAAGGGATCTGGTGGTTTTATGATATGGGACCTTGTGGATTTACAGTAAGGGACCTTGTGGATTTACAGTAAGGGACTTGTGGATTTACAGTAAGGGACTTGTGGATTTACAGTAAGGGACTTGTGGATTTACAGTAAGGGACTTGTGGATTTACAGTAAGGGACTTGTGGATTTACAGTAAGGGACTTGTGGATTTACAGTAAGGGACTTGTGGATTTACAGTAAGGGACTTGTGGATTTACAGTAAGGGACTTGTGGATTTACAGTAAGGGACTTGTGGATTTACAGTAAGGGACTTGTGGATTTACAGTAAGGGACTTGTGCATTTACAGTAAGGGACTTGTGGATTTACAGAAAGGGACTTGTGGATTTACAGTAAGGGATTTGTGGATTTACAGTAAGGGATTTGTGGATTTACAGTAAGGGACTTGTGGATTTACAGTAAGGGACCTTGTGGATTTACAGTAAGGGACTTGTGGATTTACAGTAAGGGATTTGTGGATTTACAGTAAGGGACTTGTGGATTTACAGTAAGGGACTTGTGGATTTACAGTAAGGGATCTGGGACGTGTTTTAAGAGCTAAAGTCTGACCCGACTGACTGAAATAGCAGAAATCCACACCAGAGGCTGCAGGCCAGAGGAGCTGACAGACGTTTAGAGGAACATTAAAGCTTTACTCACCACGCCTGTGTCCCTCAGACCGGCAGATACATTAAAGAAAATCAAAGGACTTCACTTCTTCGGCCTGTTCTCTCCCCCTCCCACCCAACCTCCCCCTCTCTCCCCCTCCCCCTCTCTCCCCCTCCCCCTCTCTCCCCCTCTCTCTCCCTCTCTCTCCCCCTTCCCTCCCTCCCCCTCTCGCCCAATTATCCTCTTTCAGGGGCTTCTGTTCCCTCGTTTCTGTTTATTTACCCGGTAATTCCCAATGGGTTCCTAGTTGGCTGTGTGTGTGTGTGTGTGTGTGTGTGCGCGTGTGTGTGCGCGTGTGTGTGTGTCGGGTGGGACGTTCCCTAAGGCGTGTTTATGCTGCTGCTTATAGAAGCCAGGGAATATGGTCTGTCTGTCTGTCTGTGAAAATAGACCCGGCTCGTGTGTGTGTGTCTGTGTGTGTGTGTGTCTGTGTGTGTGTGTGTGTGTGTTGGAGATTCTCCTCTTCTCTGAGAAACCTACTTTCACTTCAATATTCCGGGGGAGCCCCTAGACGAGATGGAGTGACATCAACGACTTCAGAATTCCAAGAGTCGGATCGCCGGTCTGGGAAGTTTATTATTCCAAACCATGTTAAGGCCCTCACTGGGACTGTTACAGTCGGAAAACACAGAAGCACGACCATATTTTCCCAGCCTTGATTAACCCCACTCATGGACACACGTACACAAGCACACTCACACACACACATACACACGCTCACACATACACTCACACACACACACGCTTACACACACACACACGCTTACACACACACACACACACACACACACACACACACACACACGCTCACACACAGCAGACGTTCCAGTAACCTACACTGTCATATAAGGTTAGGGTTGTGTGTGTATGTTAGTTGCTATCTCTGCTCTGCCTCTAGCTGGCAATTACACACACACGCACACACACAAACACACACTGCCAGTAGTGTAGCAATGCCCGGAGAGGTTGGTATGTTCTTATTTTGCCAAATATTTGCCAAACTGCCCACACTGAGACTGAAGCATGAATTATATTGGTCTTGTAGCCACACTGTTCAAATAGACTTATAATGAGTCGAGCTTTAAAATAGATGAATGTGTGCAAATTGCATCAGACATTCCTACACTTGGCACTTTTCTGTAGTCACAGTTTTCTCAGAAAAACAACTGCATTGGATCAGACCAGGTAGTCTGGGTGTTTGGCGCACTGCATTATGGGAAAATGTATAGTTTGGTGCACTGCATCCTGGGAAAGGATATTGTTTGGCGCACTGCATCCTGGGAAAATGTATAGTTTGGCGCACTGCATCCTGGGAAAGGATATTGTTTGGCGCACTGCATCCTGGGAAAGGATAAAATGTGTATGTTTAAGAACAAAATACTTTTGATAGTTTGCCTAGAGAGAGCTGTGTGACTTATACAATTATTTTACTTTACGTTTTACTTGACTCCAGTTTGGATCCCTATTTCTAACGTTCTCGGGTAAATGTCTGAACAGTCTGCTACTCTCTCCTCTCCTGTCCTCCTCTCTCTTCTCCCTCTCTTTCCTCCCTCTCTTTCCTCTCTCCTCTCCTCTCTCCTGTCCTCTCCTCTCTCCTTCTCTCTCCTCTCCTCCTCTCTCTTCTCCCTCTCTTTCCTCTCTCCTCTCCCCCTCTCCTCTCTCCTGTCCTCTCCCCCTCTCCTCTCTCCTCTCTCTCCTCTCATCCTCTTTCCTCTCCCTCTCTCCTCCTCTCCTCTCTCTTCTCTCTCCTCTCATCCTCTTTCCTCTCCCTCTCTCCTCTCCTCTCTCTTCTCTCTCCCTCTCTCATCTCTCTCCTGCCTCAGATGCATATGCCATAGTATCCTTCCTGCACCAGAGTCAGAAGACAGTGACGGTGCGTAACACTCTGAACCCAACCTGGGACCAGACACTGATCTTCTATGAGGTGGAGGTGTTTGGGGACTCAGCAGTAACTGAGAGGAACCCCCCCAGTGTGGTGGTAGAGCTGTATGACCAGGACACGTATGTGAGTGGACCATCACATTATAATCACATTATAATCACATTACAAACTGTATGACCAGGACACGTATGTGAGTGGACCATCACATTATAATCACATTATAATCACATTACAAACTGTATGACCAGGACACGTATGTGAGTGGACCATCACATTATAATCACATTATAATCACATTACAAACTGTATGACCAGGACACGTATGTGAGTGGACCATCACATTATAATCACATTATAATCACATTACAAACTGTATGACCAGGACACGTATGTGAGTGGACCATCACATTATAATCACATTATAATCACATTACAAACTGTATGACCAGGACACAATGTGAGTGGACCATCACATTATAATCACATTATAATCACATTACAAACTGTATGACCAGGACACGTATGTGAGTGGACCATCACATTATAATCACATTATAATCACATTACAAACTGTATGACCAGGACACAATGTGAGTGGACCATCACATTATAATCACATTATAATCACATTACAAACTGTATGACCAGGACACGTATGTGAGTGGACCATCACATTATAATCACATTATAATCACATTACAAACTGTATGACCAGGACACAATGTGAGTGGACCATCACATTATAATCACATTATAATCACATTACAAACTGTATGACCAGGACACGTATGTGAGTGGACCATCACATTATAATCACATTATAATCACATTACAAACTGTATGACCAGGACACGTATGTGAGTGGACCATCACATTATAATCACATTATAATCACATTACAAACTGTATGACCAGGACACAATGTGAGTGGACCATCACATTATAATCACATTATAATCACATTACAAACTGTATGACCAGGACACAATGTGAGTGGACCATTATAATCACATTATAACAATGTGAGTGGACCATCACATTATAATCACATTATAATCACATTACAAACTGTATGACCAGGACACGTATGTGAGTGGACCATCACATTATAATCACATTATAATCACATTACAAACTGTATGACCAGGACACGTATGTGAGTGGACCATCACATTATAATCACATTATAATCACATTACAAACTGTATGACCAGGACACAATGTGAGTGGACCATCACATTATAATCACATTATAATCACATTACAAACTGTATGACCAGGACACGTATGTGAGTGGACCATCACATTATAATCACATTATAATCACATTACAAACTGTATGACCAGGACACGTATGTGAGTGGACCATCACATTATAATCACATTATAATCACATTACAAACTGTATGACCAGGACACGTATGTGAGTGGACCATCACATTATAATCACATTATAATCACATTACAAACTGTATGACCATCACATTATAATCACATTATAATCACCAGACCAGGACACGTATGTGAGTGGACCATCACATTATAATCACATTATAATCACATTACAAACTGTATGACCAGGACACAATGTGAGTGGACCATCACATTATAATCACATTATAATCATTATAACATTACAAACTGTATGACCAGGACACGTATGTGAGTGGACCATCACATTATAATCACATTATAATCACATTACAAACTGTATGACCAGGACACGTATGTGAGTGGACCATCACATTATAATCACATTATAATCACATTACAAACTGTATGACCAGGACACAATGTGAGTGGACCATCACATTATAATCACATTATAATCACATTACAAACTGTATGACCAGGACACGTATGTGAGTGGACCATCACATTATAATCACATTATAATCACATTACAAACTGTATGACCAGGACACGTATGTGAGTGGACCATCACATTATAATCACATTATAATCACATTACAAACTGTATGACCAGGACCATCACATTATAATCACATTATAATCACATTACACGTATGACCAGGACACGTGAGTGGACCATCACATTATAATCACATTATAATCACATTACAAACTGTATGACCAGGACACGTATGTGAGTGGACCATCACATTATAATCACATTATAATCACATTACAAACTGTATGACCAGGACACGTATGTGAGTGGACCATCACATTATAATCACATTATAATCACAATACAGTCACAATACAGTCACATTACAGTCACATTACAGTCACAATACAGTCACAATACAGTCACAATACAGTCACATTACAGTCACAATACAATCACAATACAGTCACAATACAGTCACAATACAGTCACAATCAGTCACAATACAGTCACAATACAGTCACATTACAGTCACATTACAGTCACATTACAGTCGCATTACAGTCACATTACAGTCACATTACAGTCACATTACAGTCACATTACAGTCACATTACAAACTGTATGACCAGGACCATCACATTACAATCACATTGATTGATCACTGCCTTTTGTTCTATTGTAACTGGGTCCAGTCACCTCTCTACATAACTCCAGTGTGTTTCAGTCCTCCACCTGACACAACTAGTCAATTACACGATCGATCACTACCCTGTACACTCCCACCCTGCAGGGGGCAGATGAGTTCATGGGACGCAGTGTGTGTCAGCCCTCCATCGGTGCCGATCCCCACCTGGCCTGGTATCCAATCAGGAGAGGCAACCGGAACGCAGGAGACCTGCTGGCTGCCTTCGAACTCATACGACGTGAGAAGGTAGGCATGTGTCCAACCAGGAGATGTGAGAAGGTAGGCATGTGTCCAACCAGGAGATGTGAGAAGGTAGGCATGTGTCCAACCAGGAGATGTGAGAAGGTAGGCATGTGTCCAACCAGGAGATGTGAGAAGGTAGGCGTGTGTCCAACCAGGAGATGTGAGAAGGTAGGCATGTGTCCAACCAGGAGATGTGAGAAGGTAGGCATGTGTCCAATCAGGAGATGTGAGAAGGTAGACGTGTGTCCAACCAGGAGATGTGAGAAGGTAGGCATGTGTCCAACCAGGAGATGTGAGAAGGTAGGCATGTGTCCAACCAGGAGATGTGAGAAGGTAGGCATGTGTCCAACCAGGAGATGTGAGAAGGTAGGCATGTGTCCAACCAGGAGATGTGAGAAGGTAGGCATGTGTCCAACCAGGAGATGTGAGAAGGTAGGCATGTGTCCAATCAGGAGATGTGAGAAGGTAGACGTGTGTCCAACCAGGAGATGTGAGAAGGTAGGCGTGTGTCCAATCAGGAGATGTGAGAAGGTAGACGTGTGTCCAACCAGGAGATGTGAGAAGGTAGGCGTGTGTCCAACCAGGAGATGTGAGAAGGTAGGCATGTGTCCAACCAGGAGATGTGAGAAGGTAGGCATGTGTCCAATCAGGAGATGTGAGAAGGTAGACGTGTGTCCAACCAGGAGATGTGAGAAGGTAGGCATGTGTCCAACCAGGAGATGTGAGAAGGTAGGCATGTGTCCAACCAGGAGATGTGAGAAGGTAGGCATGTGTCCAACCAGGAGATGTGAGAAGGTAGGCATGTGTCCAACCAGGAGATGTGAGAAGGTAGGCATGTGTCCAACCAGGAGATGTGAGAAGGTAGGCATGTGTCCAATCAGGAGATGTGAGAAGGTAGACGTGTGTCCAACCAGGAGATGTGAGAAGGTAGGCATGTGTCCAACCAGGAGATGTGAGAAGGTAGACGTGTGTCCAACCAGGAGATGTGAGAAGGTAGACATGTGTCCAACCAGGAGATGTGAGAAGGTATGCGTGTGTCCAACCAGGGTGTGAGGGGGTGTGCATACAGATATTTGGGAGCAGAGATGTTTGGCCAGGGGTCACTCTGTTTATTTCTGTTAGTTTGGGTGTGGGCGTTCAGCTCCCATTGGACTGTTTCTCTGCTTGTTGATGAGCATTAGCTATGTGAAGTGGCTTCTTTCCCAGGAAGCCATCGTTCAATAAAGTCATTGTCTCATGCTATTTCTTTTTCTTCTCCCTGGCTCTTTTGCCTCCCCTCCCTCTCTCTCTCTCTCTCTCTTTCTCTATGTCTCTTTCTCTCTTTCCCACAGCCTGCTGTTCATCACATCCCTGGACAGGAGGTTAGTCTGGTCTCTGCCACACACACACACACACACACACACACACACACACACACACACGTGCACACACGTGCACACACACATATAATGCCATGTCTTTCTCTTTCAGGGAGGCATCCCTCCTCACATTATGGAGGAGGTGAGAGAATGTTCTAGAAACTAAATCTCCTATTTTGTTTTTACAAATGAAGGACTATGCAGCTGATTTGGTTTCCTCCTTTTCACCCTGTCCTGTTCTCCTTTCTCTCATCCCTCTCTCTCTTACCTTTTCTTTCTCTCCTCCATGTATCCTCACCTCCTCCATGTATCCTCACCTCCTCCTCCCTGTATCCTCACCTCCTTCTCCATGTATCATCACCTCCTCCTCCATGTATCCTCACCTCCTCCTCCATTTATCCTCACCACCTCCTCCATGTATCCTCACCTCCTCCTCCATGTATCCTCACCTCCTCCCTGTATCCTCACCTCCTCCTCCCTGTATCCTCACCTCCTTCTCCATGTATCATCACCTCCTCCTCCATGTATCCTCACCTCCTCCTCCATGTATCCTCACATCCTCCTCCATGTATCCTCACCTCCTCCTCCATGTATCCTCACCTCCTCCTCCATGTATCATCACCTCCTCCTCCATGAATCCTCACCTCCTCCTCCATGTATCCTCACCTTTTCCTCCATGTATCCTCACCTCCTCCTCCATTTATCCTCACCACCTCCTCCATGTATCCTCACCTCCTCCTCCTTGTATCCTCACCTCCTCCTCCATGTATCCTCACCTTTTCCTCCATGTATCCTCACCTCCTCCTCCATTTATCCTCACCACCTCCTCCCTGTATCTTCCCTCACCTCCTCCCTCTCAGGTCTTCCTCACTGGATACTTTTCGGAAAACCAGCAATGGGTACATTCACATTCGAGCACACACACACACGCACACACACACACACACACACACAGGTTCACACATGCGCACACACACACACACACACACACACACACACACACACAGGTTCACACATGCACATGCACACACACACACACACACACACACACACACACACACACACACAACCGTCTACCATCTATAATCCAATTCTTTACACAATCTGTCGTACGTCTTTCTGAACCTAATAGCCTTAAACATCATGTAAATATAGTTTAATGTGTCCCAGTCAGAGCTTCTGCATCCCCTCCACAAGCAGACGATAATATCTATTTGACCGGGGCTTTGGGTCAAACAAATAGAGTTATGGAGAGTAAAATGACAAGCTGTTTATTTAAAATGCTCTTCTCATTATTTAATTTGTTTAAATTAAAATACTTTAGGTTGTTTTTTCTGATATGAGATGAGCAGACTTAATATTGACTTTAGCCAAACATTTGTTTTAACGCTCTTCTTCGTTATTCACTAATCAGGCTGAAAGAAGCAATGACCAATGAACTGTTATAAACACCTGATAGATCCCATGTAACTGTTATAAACACCTGATAGATCCCATGTGACTGTTATAAACACCTGATAGATCCCATGTGACTGTTATAAACACCTGATAGATCCCATGTGACTGTTATAAACACCTGATAGATCCCATGTAACTGTTATAAACACCTGATAGATCCCATGTAACTGTTATAAACACCTGATAGATCCCATGTGACTGTTATAAACACCTGATAGATCCCATGTGACTGTTATAAACACCTGATAGATCCCATGTAACTGTTATAAACACCTGATAGATCCCATGTAACTGTTATAAACACCTGATAGATCCCATGTAACTGTTATAAACACCTGATAGATCCCATGTAACTGTTATAAACACCTGATAGATCCCATGTAACTGTTATAAACACCTGATAGATCCCATGTAACTGTTATAAACACCTGATAGATCCCATGTAACTGTTATAAACACCTGATAGATCCCATGTAACTGTTATAAACACCTGATAGATCCCATGTAACTGTTATAAACACCTGATAGATCCCATGTAACTGTTATAAACACCTGATAGATCCCATGTAACTGTTATAAACACCTGATAGATCCCATGTAACTGTTATAAACACCTGATAGATCCCATGTAACTGTTATAAACACCTGATAGATCCCATGTAACTGTTATAAACACCTGATAGATCCCATGTAACTGTTATAAACACCTGATAGATCCCATGTGACTGTTATAAACACCTGATAGATCCCATGTGACTGTTATAAAACTGATAGATCCCCTGTTATAAACACCTGATAGATCCCATGTAACTGTTATAAACACCTGATAGATCCCATGTAGATCCCATGTGACTGTTATAAACACCTGATAGATCCCATGTGACTGTTATAAACACCTGATAGATCCCATGTGACTGTTATAAACACCTGATAGATCCCATGTGACTGTTATAAACACCTGATAGATCCCATGTAACTGTTATAAACACCTGATAGATCCCATGTAACTGTTATAAACACCTGATAGATCCCATATAACTGTTATAAACACCTGATAGATCCCATGTAACTGTTATAAACACCTGATAGATCCCATGTGACTGTTATAAACACCTGATAGATCCCATGTAACTGTTATAAACACCTGATAGATCCCATGTAACTGTTATAAACACCTGATAGATCCCACCTGGTATCCATCCAGTTGACTCCTTCGTCCATCTGCTTTTACTCATCTAATCCATGTTCTCTCCTGCTGATCTTCTTACCACTCTGACTGGTTCCTGTCCTGTCTTCTGATTGGCAGCCAAATGATTCTGACCTGCCACACCCGCCCCCTCAGAGAGAACCCAACATCTACATGGTTCCACAGGAGATCAAGCCTGTTCTACAACGTACCGCTATAGAGGTGGGTTATCTCTCTCTCCTTCTCTTACATTCACTCCCCTCTCATTTTCTCCCTCTACTCCTCTTTCTCTCTCTCCAATCTTTTCCTCGCTCTCTACTTCTCCATCTCATTGTCCCATCTCTTCTCTGCCACTCAATAACCTGTCTCTCTCTAACATCTCTCTCTAACATCTCTCTCTAACATCTCTCTCTAACATCTCTCTCTAACATCTCTCTCTAACATCTCTCTCTAACATCTCTCTCTAACATCTCTCTCTAACATCTCTCTCTAACATCTCTCTCTAACATCTCTCTCCATTCTCTCTCCTGTCGGTTCTCCAGATCTTAGCGTGGGGTGTGAGGAACCTGAAGAGCTTCCAGTTGGCCAGCGTTACCTCTCCCAGCCTGCAGGTGGAGTGTGGAGGCGTCATGCTGCAGTCCTGCGTCATACGGTCCGTGAAGAAGAAACCCAACTTTGACGTGAACACGCTGTTCCTGGACGTGGTGAGCACATGCACTCACCCTGACCCCTGACCCTCCTGCCCCGGCTACGACCTTTGACCCGAGTGAGTCCGTCCTACAAACCTGTACCGTGGAATGCCAACCTGGACGGCCGGGCTGTCTTTTAGATGTCCGCTCGTGCATTGGCTGCTTGAACCCCGTAAACCAAACAACCTTCTGGTGACCTCTGTCCTGTTGCTGGGACGAATCAGCATTACCCGGGTTACAGTACGTGAACAGACCTCATCATCATCATCATGGTTCTAATGTCAACACCGTCTCAATCAGCCGTCCCGAGGAGAGAGGCCCCCACAGCTTCGTCTCCAACCCTAACTAGGTGGCCTGTGATGTGGCTTCGCTCCACGCTTTGATCTTGATGAACCAACCACAACGACCGGAGTCCTCTTCGTTTCACTCAGGGCTTCTACATGGAAACCGATTTTATTTTGTGTTTAACGTTCGTTGCGAGTGGGAGTCGGGCGGACGACGTGGTCTCCTTTACAGATGTAAAAATCAAATGTAAACACTTCAATGCAAGAAATTGAAAGCCGTGTTAGAGACCAGAGATGGAAAACCTCTTTCAGCTGTTGAATGTGAAGCTGGGCTCACCAACCATCTTTCCTCGGACCTCGTTTACGCTGCATTCATCTTGTTGTGTGTTATAGTGTACTGAGTTGGACTGTATTAAAGGATTATATTCTGGAAGTCAATAAACGCCACATCTAACTGCAATACCTGTTAGCAGCATACAGTACAAGTAGGAATGTGGGTCCTAGAACATTTAAAATATATACATAAGTCTGTAAAGCAAGACACACATTTCGAGAACCAACAATGTCATTTGTAGACATTGTATTAGTTGTACAATTGAGGGAAATTAATGTGTTGACAATCAAATGGCATAACAACTCTCCCCCCTGTCCCATGCCCTCACCTCCTTTCCCTCCTCTCCCTTTCTTTCTCCTCCTCTCCCTTTCCTTGTTCACCTACTCTCCCTTTCCCTCACCTCCTCTCCTGTTCCCTCCTCTCCCTTTCCCTCCCCTCCTCTCCCTTTCCTTGCTCACCTCCTCTCCCATTCTCTCCTGCCACTTTTTTACCTCCCTTCCCTCCTCCTTTCTCCTCTCCCATTCCCTTACCTCCTCTCCCCTTTACTCCCTCACCTCCTCTCCATTCCCTCACCTCTCCTCTTTACTCCCTCACCTCCTCTCCATTCCCTTACCTCCTCTCCCCTTTACTCCCTCACCTCCTCTCCATTCCCTCACCTCCTCTCCTCTATACTCCCTCACCTCCTCTCCATTCCCTCACCTCCTCTCCATTCCCTTACCTCCTCTCCTCTTTACTCCCTCACCTCCTCTCCATTCCCTTACCTCCTCTCCCCTTTCCTTGCTCACCTCCTTTCCCTCCCCTCCTCTCCCTTTCCTTGCTCACCTCCTCTCCCATTCTCTCCTGACACTTTTTTACCTCCCTTCCCTCCTCCTTTCTCCTCTCCATTCCCTTACCTCCTCTCCCCTTTACTCCCTCACCTCCTCTCCATTCCCTCACCTCCTCTCTCATTCCCTCACCTCCTCTCCCTGTTCCTCCCTTCTCTCTCCCCTCCTCCAGAGGCTGCCTTGTGAGGAGCTGTACATGCCTCCTGTTATTGTGAAGATCATTGACAACAGGCCGTTTGGCAGGAGACCAGTGGTGGGACAGTGCACCATCAGGAACCTGGAGGACTACCGCTGTACCCCGGACGAGGAAGAGGACGAGGAAGAGGACGAGCCTGGTGAGATATCAACTAGATGGAGCGGAGGGAAGACAGTGTGGGTCAGATGAGGTGCACCCCAGAATGACCCCAGAAGATTATAATAATAATAATTATAGTAATAATTGTAACAAAAATATAAAGATAATTAAATAATACAGAACATGTAGTAATATCAGTAGAAGTCGAAAAAATTAAAATAGTAACTAATAATACAAAAAAATTATAATAATAATGAAATAATGGTAATAATAATACTACAATAATAAAATAATAGTAATAATCATAATACTAAAATAATAATAATGAAAAATAATAATAATACTACAATAATAAAATAATAGTAATAATCATAATACTAAAATAATAATAATGAAAAATGATAATAATAATACAACAATGATAATAATAATACCAAAATAATAATTGTAGTAATACTTGTAATAATCAAAATAAATAATATTTGTATAATAATAATAATAAATAAAGCCATAGTGTGTGTGTTTTTTCAGCTGAGTTTGTCCAGACGCCACGGGATGATGTTCTGG
>CM055735.1:21437596-21475096 GCA_029465975.1 Dallia pectoralis
GAATTCTCCAGTCATTATGTGGTTCTGGTCCAGCTGTCATACTCCTCTGTTAGGGTTCTTGGTTCTGTGCCTGCAGGGATAGAGAGAGTGTGTGTGTGTGTGTGTGTGTGTGTGTGTGTGTGTGTTACTGGTTTGCATTACAGGCGTAGTGAGACAAATTGTATTAAACATTTGGCTGGTTGCTCAGTGTTACTGGAGTTTTGCACTGGATTGTCAGTGTGTCTGCGTGCCTCTGAACTATATGTGTGTCAGGGACAAAAATACACCCAAACTGGTTGAATCAGAATATTCAGACTATTGTGAAATGTAGATGTCTTCATTTAGGTAGTGAGAACGTGTGTATGTGAGGACCTCTGAGCTCTAGTGTGACATGGGTTAATTAATGCAGTCTCAAATGGCATCCTATTCCCTATATAGCTCGTCCACTTATCCACCTTCCATATCCACACGTTAGCAGCCTACCAATCTGTGTTACTGTAATAGCACTAAACACTGCCCCTAGTGGCGGCCAACGGAGTCAAATATAGACGTTTCACCAATCCTGACAAAGGCCTAATATTGACGTCAATCTGGTGGAATGTGTCTGCTCACTCATGCACACCGAAATGGAGGCTTTTTGGTACTGCAAATAAAGTTATTTTATTAGAAACTATTCAAACCAGATGATCGGCTAGCTGTAGTCTCTGTTCCGCGCCAAAGTAAATAGGGTTGTTAAGGTTTTTCACCACATGTCGCTAAGCCAGATAGAGAAAGAGTGACTGAGAAAGAGAGAGGTTGAGAGAGAGGGACAAAGAGAGAGAGACAGAGAGAGGTTGAGAGAGACAGAGAGAGGTTGAGAGAGACAGAGAGATTGAGATGTAGAAGAGACAAATACAGTGCGGTCATAGCATCCATCTTGCCACTGGAAGAGTCTGTCAGTGATGAGCTCATCAGTTTTTTCTGCTCTACTCCATTTACCCCTGGTAAACAAACGCAATCTTTTAAATTAGTTAGTCATGTATTCAAACTAGTTGCTCACTAGTGGAGTTTGATATCTAAATACAATAGAGGCCTGATATAGGGTAAAACATAATTTATTTAATAATCTCAAACCATTCTCAAATATCATTGATATTGGGAAGCATTTTAGCCCAAAGTTCCCTACAACTAATCCTGTTGCAGCTCTGAAAATAAACAGCCAATTCAGGCCTTCTTATCTGCTAAATAAGAACAAACAGGATGTTTGTTGTGACTCACAGTCTGTCGATGGTGAATGTGTTTTATTCTCCCACAGAAGTGTATATAAAGCCCCCAGACCCTAACCAAGGGATCATTGACTTTTGTGCGGCCAATTGGAATGGGTCACGATCATTTAAAATGATAGTTAGCGTTACAGTTAGCACGACAGCTGTAGTTAGCTCAACAGTGATTATGAAGCACAGACACATATACAGACACATACACACTTGCACACCCACACAGACACGCACACACACAGACACGCACACACACACACACACACACACAAAGACACACAGACATACACACACATACATGCACACACACACACACACACACATCTGCATTAAAAGCCATGCTGCCTGGCTGTTATTGGTTTCTGATTGCCACCAGAGCCATGCCATGCCTGGCGCCACTCACACACACACACTTGCCAGAGGGAAACTGTGGAATTTCAGTTTGTTCCACAGTGTCAGGGAGGAATGGAAAAGGGCAGCACGTATTCCACTGCTAGGACATGGAACTGGTCTGGTACACACACACGCACACACACACACACACACGAACACACGCACGTACACACACGTACACGCACACGCACAAGTCTCACCCCTCCCTGGCACCACAAGCACACGTCTGACACTTAAACTCACACATATGGGCTGTAGGGTGTGTGTGTGGCAACCTGTGGAGAACTTTGTTCTACATCCATGCATTGGGCTGCTAGGACATGGGAAGGCTGGCACACACACACACACACACAGACACACGCAGACAGACACACACACACAGACACACACACAGAGACACACACACACACATACACACAGACAAAGGCATGTATTGCGTCATGTGCGTGGTTTAAGCTTCTGTTTCTGAGTGGGTTGAAGGTCACAGGGTGGGGAAAAATGGAGTGTGGAGTGACGAAGTGTGTGTGTGTGCGCGCGTGTGTGTGTATATGTCATTCAGAGGGACCGTTTTTGTTGATCTGTCCCCAGAGAACGCATGCTCTTTGTAATCATTTTAAGAAACAAGTCCTCTGTACGTCAGAGGCTCTGAGAATATCATCAAGTTGGTTTCTCTTCGTCATTCTGTCTGTGAGAAAAAGCCTCCTTGCCAAACACACACACACACACACAGACCAATGCCTGTATTCAGAACTCAAGAGTCACTCCACGTCAGTCATTCCCCTCATAAGTGTCTCCAAATATATGGAAATCAAACTAGTGCTCAGATAGACCAGTGTTTGTGTGATATGAGGTGTGGTCATTAAGGTGGTCTAGTCTCCTGACCAGTGTTTGTGTGATATGAGGTGTGGTCATTAAGGTGGTCTAGTCTCCTGACCAGTGTTTGTGTGATATGAGGTGTGGTCATTAAGGTGGTCTACTCTCCTGACCAGTGTTTGTGTGATATGAGGTGTGGTCATTAAGGTGGTCTACTCTCCTGACCAGTGTTTGTGTGATATGAGGTGTGGTCATTAAGGTGGTCTACTCTCCTGACCAGTGTTTGTGTGATATGAGGTGTGGTCATTAAGGTGGTCTAGTCTCCTGACCAGTGTTTGTGTGATATGAGGTGTGGTCATTAAGGTGGTCTACTCTCCTGACCAGTGTTTGTGTGATATGAGGTGTGGTCATTAAGGTGGTCTACTCTCCTGACCAGTGTTTGTGTGATATGAGGTGTGGTCATTAAGGTGGTCTACTCTCCTGACCAGTGTTTGTGTGGTATGAGGTGTGGTCATTAAGGTGGTCTACTCTCCTGACCAGTGTTTGTGTGATATGAGGTGTGGTCATTAAGGTGGTCTAGTCTCCTGACCAGTGTTTGTGTGATATGAGGTGTGGTCATTAAGGTGGTCTACTCTCCTGGTGCTCTAGATGTTCATAGATCTGTTATCTCTAGTTATCCAGCACAAACACCTATAACTTATGATCATTCATTCTCATCCAATGTCTCTTTCCCCTCTTCTCTTCTGGTTCTATACCTCACACACTATGACTGGTTCTATACCTCACACACTATGACTGGTTCTATACCTCACACACTATGACTGGTTCTATACCTCACACACTATGACTGGTTATATACCTCACACACTATGACTGGTTATATACCTAACACATTATGACAGGTTCTATACCTAACACATTATGACAGGTTCTATACCTCACACACTATGACTGGTTCTATACCTCACACACTATGACTGGTTCTATACCTCACACACTATGACTGGTTCTATACCTCACACACTATGACTGGTTCTATACCTCACACACTATGACTGGTTCTATACCTCACACACTATGACTGGTTCTATACCTCACACACTATGGCTGGTTCTATACCTCACACACTATGGCTGGTTCTATACCTCACACACTATGACTGGTTCTATACCTCACACACTATGGCTGGTTCTATACCTCACACACTATGACTGGTTCTATACCTCACACACTATGGCTGGTTCTATACCTCACACACTATGACTGGTTCTATACCTCACACACTATGGCTGGTTCTATACCTCACACACTATGACTGGTTCTATACCTCACACACTATGACTGGTTCTATACCTCACACACTATGACTGGTTCTATACCTCACACACTATGGCTGGTTCTATACCTCACACACTATGACTGGTTCTATACCTCACACACTATGACTGGTTATATACCTAACACATTATGACTGGTTATATACCTAACACATTATGACTGGTTCTATACCTCACACACTATGACTGGTTCTATACCTCACACACTATGGCTGGTTCTATACCTCACACACTATGACTGGTTATATACCTAACACATTATGACTGGTTCTATACCTCACACACTATGACTGGTTCTATACCTCACACACTATGACTGGTTCTATACCTCACACACTATGACTGGTTCTATACCTCACACACTATGACTGGTTCTATACCTCACACACTATGACTGGTTCTATACCTAACACATTATGACTGGTTCTATACCTCACACACTATGACTGGTTATATACCTAACACATTATGACTGGTTCTATACCTCACACACTATGACTGGTTCTATACCTCACACACTATGACTGGTTCTATACCTCACACACTATGACTGGTTCTATACCGCACACACTATGACTGGTTCTATACCTCACACACTATGGCTGGTTCTATACCGCACACACTATGACTGGTTCTATACCTCACACACTATGACTGGTTCTATACCTCACACACTATGACTGGTTCTATACCACACACACTATGACTGGTTCTATACCTCACACACACTATGGCTGGTTCTATACCTCACACACTATGGCTGGTTCTATACCTCACACACTATGACTGGTTCTATACCTCACACACTATGACTGGTTCTATACCTCACACACTATGACTGGTTCTATACCTCACACACTATGGCTGGTTCTATACCACACACACTATGGCTGGTTCTATACCTCACACACTATGACTGGTTCTATACCACACACACTATGACTGGTTCTATACCACACACACTATGGCCGGTTCTATACCACACACACTATGGCTGGTTCTATACCTCACACACTATGGCTGGTTCTATACCTCACACACTATGACTGGTTCTATACCTCACACACTATGACTGGTACAGACCAATTGATGTTTCAACTGTCATCTGTTACAAATAAGAGTCTAATGTTTCCGTATTGCTTTGACCTCTCTATGCTGCCTTCAGCTGCTACTCTGGGTAAGTGGATTTTAACAATAAAATATTTAGCCGGTTTTCACATTTCATGGTAGGTTAGAAGTTAATGTGTAGGTTATGAGAATTAAAATGAAGGGTTATGAGAATTAACATGATGGGTTATGAGATTTAAAAGGATGGGTCATGGTTAGGGAGGGTAATTAACAGGGTCGGGGTTAGGTTAGGTTTAAGGTTAGGGTGGGTAATTCCTCACCCCTCTGGACAAACATCATGATGTTAACACAGTTCCATGTCCTTTTAACAGGGAGTTGCTGTAGACCAGTTCACTCTTTCATGTCCCTGACCCTGTACCCCACCTGTGACCTTTGCCCTCTATGTGACCCCCAATTAGGAGGAGGAAGTGATGGACTGGTGGTCCAAGTTCTACGCGTCAACTAAAGAAAAGAAGAAATGTGGCGACTACCTGGAGAAAGGAGGTGACACGCTTCAGGTATGCCTGTGTGTCTGTGTGTGTGTGTGTGTGTGTGTGTGTCTGTATGCCTGTGTGTGTGTCTGTGTGTGTGTCTCTGTGTGTGTCTGTGTGTGTGTGTCTGTATGCCTGTGTCTCTGTGTGTGTCTGTATGCCTGTGTGTCTGTGTGTGTGTGTGTGTCTGTGTGTGTCTGTGTGTGTGTCTGTATGCCTGTGTGTGTCTGTGTGTGTGTGTGTGTGTCTCTGTGTGTGTCTGTGTGTGTGTCTGTATGCCTGTGTGTCTGTGTGTGTGTCTGTGTGTGTGTGTGTCTGTATGCCTGTGTGTGTCTGTGTGTGTGTGTGTGTGTCTCTGTGTGTGTCTGTGTGTGTGTGTGTCTGTGTGTGTGTGTGTTTGTGTCTATATGCCTATTATGTATTATGAGCATACATGTTTGTATTGGTGGTCCCAGTGGGAATTGAACCTGTGACCCCGGGTACTGGGGTGTGATGAGCGTTGCACCCGAGGAGGTCAACAGGTCAAGCCTTCTATTAAACACACACACACACCCACTATCTTAAAACCTTCCTCCTTTCCTCATCTTCCCACGCCTCTACACACACTCCCTTGCACATGCCCTCACACACACAGTCACACACATTCGGATTTTCCAGTCCACGTTGGGAAGGCCGCCGGGGGAACAGATAGGGAACGCCGTGCCATGCCTCGATGATGTCATCCATCCCAGACACCAGTTCTCCTTATCCTTTGACTCCGCCCTTCACCCCCCTCCACCACAACCCCCCACCCCCACCTCCCCTTCACCCCCCCCCCCTTCACCCCCTCCCCTTCACCCCCTCCCCTTCACCCCCTCCTCCACCACAACCCTAACCCCACCTCCCCTTCACCCCCTCCCCTTCCCCCCCTTCCACCACAACCCCCACCCCCACCCCTTCACCCCCTCCTCCACCACAACCCTAACCCCCACCTCCCCTTCACCCCCCCTCCCTCCACCACAACCCTAACTCCCCACCTCCCCTTCACCCCCCTCCTCCACCAAAAGCCTAACCTCCCCTCCCCCCCCTCCACCTTTACCCCCTCCTCCCCCCCCCACCTCCCTTCACCCCCTCCTCCACCAAAAGCCCCCACCTCCCCTTCCCCCTCCACCCCTCCTCCTACCCCCACCTTTCACCCCCTCCACCTCCTCCTCCTACCCCCACCTCCCCTTCACCCCTGCTCCGTCTCCTTGTGTCCTCTGGCAGTGAGCAACTGTTTCCAGACCTTCATCCCGTGCTCTGCCCTCGTCCCTTTTGCTCTCACCCCAAACTCCCCTCTTCTCCGTAGTTTCCATCCTCCTAATCCTCTGTCTGGATCCTGACTCTGTTCCAACTCTCTGGTCTCACCAGCCATCCTTAATACAAACAGTGTTACCAAGTGACCTTTGAACTTGCCTGTGGGCGTGATGACGCCCGGGGACTTGGTTTGGCTGCTAGACGATTGGCTGGCAAATTGGTCACTAGATAACTATGGTAATGATGTAGTGGTACGTGTTCAACACTTTATAATTATTATGTAATAACTGTTAACGTTTGAGCAAAGGGTGTGTTAGTCACATAACTGTGTGTGTCCGTGTGTGTGTGTCTCAAGTGTGTGTCCGTGTGTGTGTGTGTGTGTGTGTGTGTGTGTGTGTGTGTTGTGTGTGTGTGTCAAGTGTGTGTCCGTGTGTGTGTGTCCCTGTGTGTGTGTGTGTGCGCGCGCGTGTGTGTGTGTCAAGGGTGTCACCAATCTCCTCATCTCTCTCTCTTCATCCCACTCTGTTCATCTCTCACTCTTCATCCCACTCTGTTCATCTCTCACTCTTCATCCCTCTCTGTTCATCTCACTCTCTCTGTTCATCCCTCTCTCTACATCCCACTCTCCTCATCTCTCACTCTTCATCCCTCTCTGTTCATCTCTCTCTCAGGTGTTTGAAGGACCTCTGGAGGAGACAGAAGGATTCCAGGGGCTCTCAGACTTCTGCCAGACCTTCAAACTGTACCGAGGAAAGAATGTAGATGATGGAGACGACCCCTCCATTGTTGGAGAGTTCAAGGTGAAAGGGGTCAGAGGTCGTAGAGGTTAGATGTTAGAGGTCAGGGGCTAGCATGTACTGAGCGGAGAGAGAGGAAGAAAAATAAATAAAAGTAATGTTTAGGTTTAGTGGAACCGTTTAAAGTGAAAGTTTAATGAAGAATGAGGGATTGTCTGGGCTGGGGATGTCCCTCTCTTTATCATGGTGTTTATCATCATATCTTCCAGGGTATGTTGAAGATCTACCCCCTCCCAGAAGACCCTTCTTCTCCCCAGCCTCCCCGGCAGTTTCATCACTTACCCCCCAACACCATAGAGGAGTGTCTGGTTCGTGTTTATATCATACAGGCTACAGGACTGCAGCCCAAAGACCCCAATGGAAAGGTAAGGATCTGACCACCATAGTCCTGGCAAAAGGATTCCTGTAGGTGACTCCTGTAGGTGTTTCCTTCAGATGTTTCCTGTAGATGTTTCCTGTAGATGTTTATGGTAGATGTTTCCTGTAGATGTTTCCTGTAGATGTTTCCTGTAGATGTTTCTGGTAGATGTTTCTGGTAGATGTTTCCTGTAGATGTTTCCTGTAGATGTTTCCGGTAGATGTTTCTGGTAGTTGTTTCTGGTAGATGTTTCTGGTAGATGTTTCTGGTAGTTGTTTCCTGTAGATGTTTCCTGTAGATGTTTCCTTTTGTGGTCTCCTCCTCAGTGTGATCCGTATGTGAAGATTACTCTGGGTAAGAAGTCTATCAGTGACCACGACCACTACCTCCCCTGCACGCTGGACCCGGTGTTTGGAAAGTAGGTCCCCATTTTCCTTTTTTCGCCTCCCTCCCTCTCACATGGGTTCTCCCTCTCCCTCCCTCTCACCTGGGTTCTCCCTCTCTCTCACATGGGTTATCCCTCTCTCTTCCTGCTACATATTCATTCTCTTAACAACCTGGTTCCTCCTCCAGGGGTCACTGTTCTCCCAGCATGAAGTACAGAACAACTGGAATCCATCCTGCTGGTGTCCAACATCAAGGATACGCCGCTAGGATACGCCGCTAGGATACGCCGCTAGGATACGCCGCTAGGGATACGCCGCTAGGATACGCCGCTAGGATACGCCGCTAGGATACAAGGATACGCCGCTAGGATACACGCTAGGCTAGGATACGCCGCTAGGATACGCCGCTAGGATACGCCGCTAGGATACGCCGCTAGGATACGCCGCTAGGATACGCCGCTAGGATACGTCGCTAGGATACGCCGCTAGGATACGCCGCTAGGATACGCCGCTAGGATACGCCGCTAGGATACGCCGCTAGGATACGCCGCTAGGATACGCCGCTAGGATACGCCGCTAGGATACGCCGCTAGGATACGCCGCTAGGATACGCCGCTAGGATACGCCGCTAGGATACGCCGCTAGGATACGCCGCTAGGATACGCCGCTAGGATACGCCGCTAGGATACGCCGCTAGGATACGCCGCTAGGATACGCCGCTAGGATTCGCCGCTAGGATACGCCGTTAGGATACAAGGATACGCCGCTAGGATACACCGCTAGGATACACCGCTAGGATACGCCGCTAGGATACGCCGCTAGGATACAAGGATACGCCGCTAGGATACACCGCTAGGATACGCCGCTAGGATACGCCGCTAGGATACACCGCTAGGATACGCCGCTAGGATACGCCGCTAGGATATGCCGCTAGGATACAAGGATACGCCGCTAGGATACACCGTTAGGATACGCCGCTAGGATACAAGGATACGCCGCTAGGATACACCGCTAGGATACGCCGCTAGGATACGCCGCTAGGATACGCCGCTAGGATACGCCGCTAGGATACGCCGCTAGGATACGCCGCTAGGATACACCGCTAGGATACGCCGCTAGGATACGCCGCTAGGATACGCCGCTAGGATACACCGCTAGGATACAAGGATACGCCGCTAGGATACACCGCTAGGATACGCCGCTAGGATACGCCGCTAGGATACGCCGCTAGGATACACCGCTAGGATACGCCGCTAGGATACACCTCTAGGATACGCCGCTAGGATACGCCGCTAGGATACGCCGCTAGGATACGCCGCTAGGATACGCCGCTAGGATACGCCGCTAGGATACGCCGCTAGGATACGCCGCTAGGATACACCTCTAGGATACACCTCTACGATACACCTCTACGATACACCTCTAGGATACACCGCTAGGTGGATTCCAGATTATCTGACCTTCTACCGGCCCATTGAGACAGACCAGAGTATCTACTTGTATGACTATCATGTGTTTATAACCTCATATGTAGCTCTTATGTAGGATCATAATGTGTGTCCTTCTGTGGTCCTGCAGGTTGTTTGAGCTGACCTGCTCCCTGCCTGTGGAGAAAGACCTGCGGATCCAATTGTATGACTATGACATGCTAACGAAGGACGAGAAGATTGGAGAGACCGTTATCGACCTGGAGAACCGCTTCTTGTCTCAATACGGAGCGTGTTGTGGCCTTCCACAGTCCTACTGCCTGTATGTCTCATCGGGTTCATCAGTTTCCTCTGTCAACTCAGTTTCCTCTGTATCCTATCTTTCTTATGTTTCCTCTGTATCCTATCTTTCTTCTGTTTCCTCTGTTTCCTATCTTTCTTTGGTTTCCTCTGTCTCCTCTGTTTCCTCTATTTCTTCTGTTTCCTCTGTTTCCTATCTTTCTTCTGTTTCCTCTGTTTCCTATCTTTCTTCTGTTTCCTCTGTTTCCTATCTTCTGTTTCCTCCGTTTCCTATCTTTCTTCTGTTTCCTCTGTTTCCTATCTTTCTTCTGTTTCCTCTGTTTCCTATCTTCTGTTTCCTCTGTTTCCTATCTTCTGTTTCCTCTGTTTCCTCTGTTTCCTATCTTCTGTTTCCTCTGTTTCCTCTGTTTCCTATCTTCTGTTTCCTCTGTTTCCTATCTTCTGTTTCCTCTGTTTCCTATCTTTCTTCTGTTTCCTATCTTTCTTCTGTTTCCTATCTTTCTTCTGTTTCCTATCTTTCTTCTGTTTCCTATCTTCCTTCTGTCCTTCTCTGTCTTGTCCTGTTAAGAACTGCTGTGTGTTTTATTTTTCCATCAGGGGGTCTCTGTTTGGACACTGCTGTGATTGGTAGTGACTTCTGGTTATCCCCTGGTTATCCCTCACCTGGTAACATCTGTCTCCCCTCCACTAGGTCTGGGCTGAACCAGTGGAGGGACCAGTTGAAGCCCTCACAGCAGCTGGGTAGGTTATGTGCCAGGAGGAACTACAAGAAGCCTATCATCAAACAGGACAGAGTCATATTTAGAGGACACGAGTACACTGCTGCAGAACTGGGTGAGACACACACCAAACACACACACACACATTAGACACACACCAAACACACACACACACAGACACACACACACACCAAACACACACACACAAACACACACACACACCAGACTCACACCAAACACAGACACACACACACACACACACACACACACACACAAACACACACACACACCAGACTCACACCAAACACAGACACACACACACACCAAACACACACACACCAGACTCACACACACAAACACATTAGACACACACCAAACACACACACACCAGACTCACACCAAACACAGACAGACACACACACAGACACACAAACAGACACACACAAACAGACACACACACAGACACACACACAGACACACACACAGACTCACACCAAACACACACCAAACATTTGGCTACTACTCGCTGTGATGGGACATGTTCCTGTTGCTGAGGTCATGGTTGCAGTTTTGGTGATTTATGGCAAAGCTGGTTGTGTCTTTGTTCCAATGGCCACACTGTGGTTAGGTTCTCCCAGGCGCTCTCTGTTTCAACCGCAACCGTGGTTACCAGTGCGTCAGGAGCTGGTCCTTCAGATGTTTCATTGAATCCTCTGTTCTTCTCTTCACTTTCTCCTCCACTCCTCACTCCTCCACTCTTCCATTCTTCACTTTCTCCTCCACTCTTCACCCTCTCCTCCACTCTTCACTCCTCCGCTCTCCTCTCTCTCCTCCACTCTTCCCTCACTCCTCCACTCTTCCCTCTCTCCTCCACTCTTCCCTCTCTCCTTCACTCTTCCCTCTCTCCTCCACTCTTCACCTCTCTCTTCCACTCTTCACCCTCTCTTCCACTCTTCACTCCTCGACACTTCCCTCACTCCTCCGCTCTTCACTCTCTCCTCCACTCTTCCCTCACTCCTCCACTCTTCCCTCTCTCCTCCACTCTTCCCTCTCCTCTCTCTCCTCCGCTCTTCCCTATCTCCTCCACCCTCTCCTCCACTCTTCCCTCTCTCCTCCACTCTTCCCTCTCTCCTCCACTCTTCACCCTCTCCTCCACTCTTCACCCTCTCCTCCGCTCTTCTCTCTCCTCTCTCTCCTCCGCTCTTCCCTATCTCCTCCACTCTTCACCCTCTCCTCCACTCTTCCCTCTCTCTTCCACTCTTCCCTCTCTCCTCCACTCTTCCCTCTCTCCTCCGTTCTTCCCTATCTCCTCCACTCTTCACCTCTCCTCCACTCTTCACCCTCTCCTCCACTCTTCACCCTCTCCTCCCCTCTTCACTCCTCTGCTCTTCACTCTCTCCTCCACCCTTCCCTCACTCCTCCACTCTTCACTCTCTCCTCCACTCTTCCCTCACTCCTCCACTCTTCCCTCACTCCTCCACTCTTCCTCTTCCCTCTCTCCTCCACTCTTCCCTCTTCCCTCTCTCCTCCACTCTTCCCTCTCTCCTCCACTCTTCACCCTCTCTTCCACTCTTCACTTCTCCACACTTCCCTCACTCCTCCACTCTTCCCTCTCTCCTCCACTCTTCCCTCTCTCCTCCACTCTTCACCCTCTCTTCCACTCTTCACTTCTCCACTCTTCCCTCACTCCTCCACTCTTCCCTCACTCCTCCACTCTTCCCTCTCTCCTCCACTCTTCCCTCTTCCCTCTCTCCTCCACTCTTCCCTCTCTCCTCCACTCTTCCCTCTCTCCTCCACTCTTCACCCTCTCTTCCACTCTTCACTTCTCCACACTTCCCTCACTCCTCCACTCTTCCCTCTCTCCTCCACTCTTCCCTCTCTCCTCCACTCTTCACCCTCTCCTCCGCTCTTCCCTCTCCTCTCTCTCCTCCGCTCTTCCCTATCTCCTCCACTCTTCACCCTCTCCTCCACTCGTCCCTCTCTCCTCCACTCGTCCCTCTCTCCTCCACTCTTCCCTCTCTCCTCCACTCTTCCCTCTCTCCTCCACTCTTCCCTCTCTCCTCCACTCTTCCCTCTCTCCTCCACTCTTCCCTCTCTCCTCCACTCTTCCCTCTCTCCTCCTGCTCTTCCCTCTCTCCTCCGCTCTTCCCTATCTCCTCCGCTCTTCACCCTCTCCTCCACTCTTCCCTCTCTCCTCCACTCTTCACCCTCTCCTCCACTCTTCCCTCTCTCCTCCACTCTTCCCTCTCTCCTCCACTCTTCCCTCTCTCCTCCACCCTTCCCTCTCTCCTCCACTCTTCCCTCTCTCCTCCACTCCGAACTCCCCCCTTCTTTTCATTAGTGTCTCCTTCCTGATATTCTCCTTTTTCCTTAAGAGAGGTGACTCTAGGTTCAAAACCGTAAACTAGGTCTTGAGTTAGGTTGCGTTTGGAAGCAGTAGAGGTTTTTCTCTTGGTTTGTTGTTCACTGTTTTTAACCAATAGATGTTCTCTGGATGAATGGACCGATCTGTTAGATGACAAATGGTTGCAGATCTTTTATAATTTCAATAAAATATGTAGTATTTCCAACACAACAGTTCCACCCAGTCCCTGGCCCCTTTCTCCCTCCCTCTCTTTCTCTCTCCCTCTTTCTACTTGTATCTCCATATCTCACCCTCTCCACCTCTTTTTCTCTCTCCCTCTTTCTACTTCTCTCTCCCTCTCTGTCCTTTTCTCCCTCTCACCCTATTTTTTTCTTCACATGTCTTGCACTTTCAATACATCACATTTATTTCCCATTTTCAGTTAAGAAACTGAGGTCAGATGTCTTGTTGTATTGATCTGGTGTGTTTCCTCCAGAAAGTCAGTAATGACGCCCACATGATGCCCCTATGACGCCCCCATGACGCCCACATGACATCTACAAGATGCCCCCATGACGCCCACATGACGCCCACATGACGCCCCCATGATGCCCACATGACGCCCACATGACGCCCACATGACGCCCACATGACGCCCACATGATGCCCACATGACGCCCACATGACGCCCACATGATGCCCACATGACGCCCCCATGCCGCTTACATGACGCCCACATGACGCCCCGATGACGCCCAATGACCAGGCTCTTCTGCTCGCTTGGTTTCTACCCTCCGTTGGGGCACTGGCTTTACTGATACCTTAATCAATATTGTAAAGGCTTTACTGAAAATTAATTCATTGACTATAATGTTTTCACCACTGTCGAGATGTGTCGTGAAAAGCCCGTCCAAATGACTCTACCAAACTCGTTGTCAGATTTAGCCGCATTTAGCAGGGACAGGTGACAACTCTGATGCCAAACACTTTGTGCCGTTATAGTTGGAAAGTAAATGTTTCCCCTAATGTATGTGTAATGTAATGTGTCTACTACGATACAATATTATAAATCCTTTGTCAGGGTAATGTTGACAGATTGATCTGTTTGTTCATGCCGTCTACTGGCAGATTTGGAGATCTGGAGGAGCTGTGGTTGTTTTAATTACCTACAAAATGTAGTGCCATGTTATCTCCAAGCACTTATAGCAAGTTACTGGGTAATATTCAGATTCCAGAGACCACTGAAGTTCAATCATTATGATGGTTTCACCTCCTGACAGATCAGTGTCCATCACCATGTTGATGTGATTCACACGACCTCTTTAAGATGCATTTGCTGTATGTCTCTCTGGATGCCAGTGCCATTAAATGGCAGAAATGTAAAACGTTCACTGGATGCCAGTATCGGAGCTCATTTCACCGCAGAGACTCCACGAGGAACGGCGTCGGGGAGACAGAGATTCTGGCAAGAGAAGAGACCCTTGCGAAGAAATAAGCCTCACAAGAAAGAATGTTCCACGGGCTCGCCAACCGAACATAGCTTTAGCCACTCCCATCGCCGCCGGCACCGGTTTCACAGACGGTCACCCTTAAGTGCCATTAATGGCAGCTCTTATTTGCCAAACGGTGGATGCGCGTGCACTTAAACCGTGGCCTCTATTGCTCCATGCGGACGACAACCGTGCGAGCCGAGAGCTGCGTTTTTCAGCCGGTGAACATAGGCACTGTTACAAGTTTCACCGGAGCTGGAGTGTTTATTTTCTTAGTCACGGCTCACTTTTTCGTAGCGCCACCCCATTGAACGTTCGTTTCTGCTGTGATCACATTTTGATTGAGTATAATTTCATGCGTAACATACTTTTTGATTGTTTACGTTATTGTATTACAGTCTGCTCTAAGTAGTTCTGTATTTCTCATATGACTCACGATGTCTTAGTGGTATTATAGCGGGGCTGGCTGAGCTTCTGTCCTCCATTTCATCCTGGTTCTCCGTGCGTCTGCCAGACAAATCCCTGGCACGTGGAGAACACGGAGGGGAATCTGATCCGACGCCATCCGGCAGCCAGTATCATGGGAGAGAAATAATTCTACAAAGACCTTTTATTTTTGGTCCTCGGTGAAGCTGCGATCTTAACCGGCACTGTACTCAACCTTCTATCACACCAAGCTGACCTCTGTAGTCCAGCAGTTAACCTTTGACCTCTGTAGTCCAGCAGTAAACCTTTGACCTCTGTAGTCCAGCAGTAAACCTTTTACCTCTGTATTCCAGCAGTAAACCTTTGACCTCTGTAGTCCAGCAGTAAACCTTTGACCTCTGTAGTCCAGCAGTAAACCTTTGACCTCTGTAGGGCAGCAGTAAACCTTTGACCTCTGTAGGGCAGCAGTAAACCATTGACCTCTGTAAGGCAGTGTCGGCACCAGGTGTACAAGTTATAAACAGGGTCAACAAAAGGGTCACCTGGGTTTGGAAAGGGGTGTTAAACCACTAAAAGCTGTAATCCAATCAGAAAACAACAACAAGTTATTCGAGGACCTGACGTGTGTGTGTCTGTGTGTGTACGTGTGTACATGTGTGTGTGTCTGTGTGTGTGTGTGTGTGTGTGTGTATCTGTGTGTGTGTGTGTACGTGTGTATCTGTGGGTGTGTGTGTGTGTGTGTGTGTACGTGTGTGTGTTCTCCAGATTATGCAAGCACCGCCAGCCCTCACCTTGGATCAGTGCAGGAGCATCTCTGCCTGTTGATCCTTCGTAGACAGGGGCTGGTCCCAGAACATGTGGAAACCAGACCGCTGTATAGTCCTCTACAGCCAGATATAGAACAGGTACACACACATGTACACACACATGTACACACATGTACACACACCTGTACACACAACTGTATAGTCCTCTACAGCCAGATATAGAACAGGTACACACACCTGTACACACACCTGTACACACAACTGTATAGCCCTCTGCAGCCAGATATAGAACAAATACACACACCTGTACACACACCTGTACACACAACTGTATAGCCCTCTACAGCCAGATATAGAACAGGTACACACACCTGTACACACACCTGTACACACATGTAGACACACCTGTATAGCCCTCTACAGCCAGATATAGAACAGGTACACACACCTGTACACACACCTGTATAGCCCTCTACAGCCAGATATAGAACAGGTACACACACCTGTACACACACTTGTATACACACACTGTACACACACCTGTATAGCCCTCTACAGCCAGATATAGAACAGGTACACACACATGTACACACACCTGTATACACACACATATCTGTATAGCCCTCTACAGCCAGATATAGAACAGGTACACACAAATCAATTCAACACACACACACACACACATCTGTAATGTCCTCTGCAGACAGATATAGAACAGACATAAAACATTTCCTGTTTTCAGACTGGCTGTTTTTTAACATACCTCATCTGTCCTAGTGGATATGTATTGATATATATAGTTGTCTGTAATTGGATGTTTGTGCTGTCCATCAGGGGAAACTGCAGCTGTGGGTGGATCTCTTCCCTAAGTCCCTGGGCCAACCTGGACCACCTTTCAATATAACCCCCCGCAAGCCTAAGAAGTAAGATCAAATAGTCTTGAGAATAATGTTATCAGTCGAAGATTGCCCTCAGATTCTTGACCTAATATCTGACCTTCAGGTTCTCCATGTCATTCACTTGTCCCTGTTCTTGAACTTTGACCTTCAGGTTCTCCCTGTCATTCACGTGTTCCTAAACTCTGACCTCCAGATTCTACTTGTCATTCACGTGTTCCTAAACTCTGACCTCTTGGTTCTACTTGTCATTCACATGTTCCTAAACTCTGACCTCTTGGTTCTACTTGTCATTCACGTGTTCCTTAACTCTGACCTCTTGGTTCTACTTGTCATTCACATGTTCCTAAACTCTGACCTCCAGGTTCTCCCTGTCATTCACGTGTTCCTAAACTCTGACCTCTTGGTTCTACTTGTCATTCACATGTTCCTAAACTGTGACCTCCCGGTTCTACTTGTCATTCACATGTTCCTAAACTCTGACCTCTTGGTTCTACTTGTCATTCACATGTTCCTAAACTCTGACCTCCTGGTTCTACTTGTCATTCACATGTTCCTAAACTGTGACCTCCCGGTTCTACTTGTCATTCACATGTTCCTAAACTCTGACCTCCTGGTTCTACTTGTCATTCACATGTTCCTAAACTGTGACCTCCCGGTTCTACTTGTCATTCACGTGTTCCTAAACTCTGACCTCTTGGTTCTACTTGTCATTCACATGTTCCTAAACTCTGACCTCCAGGTTCTCCCTGTCATTCACGTGTTCCTAAACTCTGACCTCTTGGTTCTACTTGTCATTCACATGTTCCTAAACTCTGACCTCCTGGTTCTACTTGTCATTCACATGTTCCTAAACTGTGACCTCCCGGTTCTACTTGTCATTCACATGTTCCTAAACTCTGACCTCCAGGTTCTCCCTGTCATTCACGTGTTCCTAAACTGTGACCTCCCGGTTCTACTTGTCATTCACGTGTTCCTAAACTCTGACCTCTTGGTTCTACTTGTCATTCACATGTTCCTAAACTCTGACCTCCAGGTTCTCCCTGTCATTCACGTGTTCCTAAACTCTGACCTCTTGGTTCTACTTGTCATTCACATGTTCCTAAACTCTGACCTCCTGGTTCTACTTGTCATTCACATGTTCCTAAACTGTGACCTCCCGGTTCTACTTGTCATTCACATGTTCCTAAACTCTGACCTCCAGGTTCTCCCTGTCATTCACTTGTTCCTAAACTCTGACCTCCAGGTTCTTCCTGCGTTGCATCATCTGGAACACCAGTGATGTCATCCTGGATGATGTCAGCTTTACGGGGGATAAAATGAGTGACATCTACGTGAAGGGGTAATAATGACACAACCAGACCAATTATCCAGTGTTTTTATTTTATGCTTATTTTAATAAATATCCTGAGGTAACAAAAGTTATGGTTCTTTTGATTCAAATTCCAAAGTCTAGAGATTGTGATGTTATGCTTGCTGACATTATTACAGCTCAGCTGGATTGATTTAAATTAAGAGGGTATTACGGGCGGAGTCACTGGGCTGGTTTAATGGGCGGAGTTACTGGGCTGGTTTAATGGGTGGGGTTAATGGGCAGGGATAATGGGTGTGGTTAATGGGCGGAGTTGATGGGCAGGGATAATGGGCAAGAATAATAGGCAGGGTTAGTGGGTGGGGTTAGTGGGCGCGGTTAGTGGGCTGGGTTAGTGGGCGGGGTTAGTGGGCGGGGTTAGTGGGCGGGGTTAGTGGGCGGGGTTAGTGGGCGGGGTTGGTAGGCAGGGTTAGTGGGTGGGGTTAGTGGGCGCGGTTAGTAGCCAGGGTTAGTGGGCTGGGTTAGTGGGCGGGGTTGGTAAGCAGGGTTAGTGGGTGGGGTTAGTTAGCCGTCTTAGTGGGCGGGGTTAGTTAGCCGTCTTAGTGGGCGGGGTTAGTTAGCCGTCTTAGTGGGCGGGCTTTTATCTTGTCATTGGTCGTTTTCTTCCAGATGGCTTCATGGACATGAAGATAACAAGCAGAAGACAGACGTCCACTATCGCTCTTTAGGAGGAGAGGGGAACTTCAATTGGCGTTTCCTGTTCCCATTCCACTACCTGCCTGCTGAACAGCTGTGTACTATCGACAAGAAGGTGAGGAGGAGGAAGATGGAAGGAGAAAAGGAGAGAATACAGGGAGCGGGGGAGGAGAGAAGGATGGAAGAGTGGTAACAGCCTGCAATATCAGATGACAGCCACATGTTATGGCCTCACTCAGTCCGTACTACAATATCAGATGACAGCCACATGTTATGGCCTCACTCAGTCCGTACTACAATATCAGGTGACAGTCACATGTTATGGCCTCACTCAGTCCGTACTACAATATCAGGTGACAGTCACATGTTATGGCCTCACTCAGTCCGTACTACAATATCAGATGACAGTCACATGTTATGACCTCACTCAGTCCGTACTACAATATCAGATGACAGTCACATGTTATGGCCTCACTCAGTCCGTACTACAATATCAGATGACAGTCACATGTTATGACCTCACTCAGTCCGTACTACAATATCAGGTGACAGTCACATGTTATGACCTCACTCAGTCCGTACTACAATATCAGATGACAGTCACATGTTATGGCCTCACTCAGTCCGTACTACAATATCAGATGACAGTCACATGTTATGACCTCACTCAGTCCATACTACAATATCAGATGACAGTCACATGTTATGGCCTCACTCAGTCCGTACTACAATATCAGATGACAGTCACATGTTATGGCCTCACTCAGTCCGTACTACAATATCAGGTGACAGCCACATGTTATGGCCTCACTCAGTCTGTACTACAATATCAGGTGACAGTCACATGTTATGGCCTCACTCAGTCCGTACTACAATATCAGATGACAGCCACATGTTATGGCCTCACTCAGTCCGTACTACAATATCAGATGACAGTCACATGTTATGACCTCACTCAGTCCGTACTACAATATCAGGTGACAGTCACATGTTATGACCTCACTCAGTCTCTACTACAATATCAGATGACAGTCACATGTTATGGCCTCACTCAGTCCGTACTACAATATCAGATGACAGTCACATGTTATGTCACATGTTATGGACTCGAGATGACCTCACTCAGTCCGTACTACAATATCAGATGACAGTCACATGTTATGACCTCACTCAGTCCGTACTACAATATCAGATGACAGTCACATGTTATGACCTCACTCAGTCCGTACTACAATATCAGGTGACAGTCACATGTTATGACCTCACTCAGTCCGTACTACAATAGCAGGTGACAGTCACATGTTATGACCTCACTCAGTCCGTACTACAATATCAGATGACAGTCACATGTTATGGCCTCACTCAGTCCGTACTACAATATCAGGTGACACAGGTGACAGCCACATGTTATGGCCTCACTCAGTCCGTACTACAATATCAGATGACAGTCACATGTTATGACCTCACTCAGTCCGTACTACAATATCAGGTGACAGTCACATGTTATGACCTCACTCAGTCCGTACTACAATATCAGGTGACAGTCACATGTTATGACCTCACTCAGTCCGTACTACAATATCAGATGACAGTCACATGTTATGGCCTCACTCAGTCCGTACTACAATATCAGGTGACAGTCACATGTTATGGCCTCACTCAGTCCGTACTACAATATCAGATGACAGTCACATGTTATGGACAGTCACAATATCAGTGACAGTATGACAGTCACATGTTATGACCTCACTCAGTCCGTACTACAATATCAGTGACAGTCACATGTTATGACCACTCAGTCCGTACTCATCAGATGACAGGTGACAGTCATGTTATGACCTCACTCAGTTACAGTCACAATATCAGATGACAGTCACATGTTATGACCTCACTCAGTCCGTACTACAATATCAGATGACAGTCACATGTTATGGCCTCACTCAGTCCGTACTACAATATCAGATGACAGTCACATGTTATGGCCTCACTCAGTCCGTACTACAATATCAGATGACAGTCACATGTTATGGCCTCACTCAGTCCGTGACAGTCACTACAATACTACAATATCAGATGACAGTCACATGTTATGGCCTCACTCAGTCCGTACTACAATATCAGATGACAGTCACATGTTATGGCCTCACTCAGTCCGTACTACAATATCAGATGACAGTCACATGTTATGACCTCACTCAGTCCGTACTACAATATCAGATGACAGTCACATGTTATGACCTCACTCAGTCCGTACTACAATATCAGGTGACAGTCACATGTTATGACCTCACTCAGTCCGTACTACAATATCAGGTGACAGTCACATGTTATGACCTCACTCAGTCCGTACTACAATATCAGGTGACAGTCACATGTTATGACCTCACTCAGTCCGTACTACAATATCAGATGACAGTCACATGTTATGACCTCACTCAGTCCGTACTACAATATCAGGTGACAGTCACATGTTATGACCTCACTCAGTCCGTACTACAATATCAGATGACAGTCACATGTTACTACAATATCAGATGACAGTCACATGCCTCACTCAGTCCGTACTACAATATCAGGTGACAGTCACATGTTATGGCCTCACTCAGTCCGTACTACAATATCAGATGACAGTCACATGTTATGACCTCACTCAGTCCGTACTACAATATCAGATGACAGTCACATGTTATGGCCTCACTCAGTCCGTACTACAATATCAGATGACAGTCACATGTTATGACCTCACTCAGTCCGTACTACAATATCAGATGACAGTCACATGTTATGGCCTCACTCAGTCCGTACTACAATATCAGATGACAGTCACATGTTATGGACCTCACTCAGTCCGTACTACAATATCAGATGACAGTCACATGTTATGGCCTCACTCAGTCCGTACTACAATATCAGGTGACAGTCACATGTTATGACCTCACTCAGTCCGTACTACAATATCAGATGACAGTCACATGTTATGACCTCACTCAGTCCGTACTACAATATCAGGTGACAGTCACATGTTACTGGCCAGTCACTCAGTCCGTACTACAATATCAGATGACAGTCACATGTTATGGCCTCACTCAGTCCGTACTACAATATCAGATGACAGCCACATGTTATGGCCTCACTCAGTCCGTACTACAATATCAGATGACAGTCACATGTTATGGCCTCACTCAGTCCGTACTACAATATCAGATGACAGTCACATGTTATGGCCTCACTCAGTCCGTACTACAATATCAGATGACAGTCACATGTTATGACCTCACTCAGTCCGTACTACAATATCAGGTGACAGTCACATGTTATGACCTCACTCAGTCCGTACTACAATATCAGATGACAGTCACATGTTATGACCTCACTCAGTCCGTACTACAATATCAGATGACAGTCACATGTTATGGCCTCACTCAGTCCGTACTACAATATCAGGTGACAGTCACATGTTATGACCTCACTCAGTCCGTACTACAATATCAGGTGACAGTCACATGTTATGGCCTCACTCAGTCCGTACTACAATATCAGATGACAGTCACATGTTATGGCCTCACTCAGTCCGTACTACAATATCAGATGACAGTCACATGTTATGGCCTCACTCAGTCCGTACTACAATATCAGATGACAGTCACATGTTATGGCCTCACTCAGTCCGTACTACAATATCAGATGACAGTCACATGTTATGACCTCACTCAGTCCGTACTACAATATCAGATGACAGTCACATGTTATGGCCTCACTCAGTCCGTACTACAATATCAGGTGACAGTCACATGTTATGACCTCACTCAGTCCGTACTACAATATCAGATGACAGTCACATGTTATGGCCTCACTCAGTCCGTACTACAATATCAGATGACAGTCACATGTTATGGCCTCACTCAGTCCGTACTACAATATCAGATGACAGTCACATGTTATGACCTCACTCAGTCCGTACTACAATATCAGATGACAGCCACATGTTATGGCCTCACTCAGTCCGTACTACAATATCAGGTGACAGTCACATGTTATGGCCTCACTCAGTCCGTACTACAATATCAGGTGACAGTCACATGTTATGGCCTCACTCAGTCCGTACTACAATATCAGATGACAGTCACATGTTATGGCCTCACTCAGTCCGTACTACAATATCAGATGACAGTCACATGTTATGGCCTCACTCAGTCCGTACTACAATATCAGATGACAGTCACATGTTATGACCTCACTCAGTCCGTACTACAATATCAGATGACAGCCACATGTTATGTTATGGACCTCACTCCTACTACAATATCAGATGACAGTCCGTACTACAATATCAGGTGACAGTCACCTGTTATGACCTCCCTCAGTCCGTAATACAAAATCAGATGACAGTCACATCTTATGGCCTCACTCAGTCCGTACTACAATATCAGATGACAGTCACATGTTATGGCCTCACTCAGTCCGTACTACAATATCAGGTGACAGCCACATGTTATGGCCTCACTCAGTCCGTACTACAATATCAGATGACAGCCACATGTTATGACCTCACTCAGTCCGTACTACAATATCAGATGACAGTCACATGTTATGGCCTCACTCAGTCCGTACTACAATATCAGATGACAGTCACATGTTATGGCCTCACTCAGTCCGTACTACAATATCAGATGACAGTCACATGTTATGGCCTCACTCAGTCCGTACTACAATATCAGGTGACAGTCACATGTTATGGCCTCACTCAGTCCGTACTACAATATCAGATGACAGCCAGACACAAAATAGAGGCCACCAAAAACACACCACTGGAACTTCCCTGACAAATATCAAATGTTTATTTATTGTTTCTGTGTTTGCACATGTGTGTGTGTGTGTGTGTGTGTGTGTGTGTGTGTGTGTGTGTGTGTGTGTGTGTGTGTGTGTGTGTGTGTGTGTGTGTGTGTGTGTGTGTGTGTGTGTGTGTGTGTGTGTGTGTGTGTGTGTGTGTGTGTGTACAGTTCTCATTGTCTTCAGCCAAACAAATCTAAATACAACTGTGTAATGTATATCTGTGAAAGTTTCATTATCCTCTCAGTGTTGGAGACCGTATCAATCATCCTGTCACATGTGTGTGTGTGTGTGTCCTGTCTCACAGATGGGTGTAGTATTGACAACAAACACACATCACTGTACTGGAAGTTGTGACCAGTTGGTGTTAACATGCTGTTTGACTGCTCCGGTCCACTCCCCTTTTCTCCTCCTAAACTCCTCTCCTCCTTGACTCCCATCGTCTCCTCCACCCCTACTCATTTCCACCTTTTCTCCACTCCTCTTCTCCCCTCGTCTTCTCTCCTTCCTCTCCTCCCCTGCTTTTCTGTCCTCCACGTTTTCTCAGGCACACTTTTGGAGTTTGGACAAAAATGAGATGACGGTTCCCCTTAAACTCACGATTCAGATCTGGGACAACGACAAGTTCTCCTTCGATGACTTCCTGGGTAATAAATTGTGTGTGTGTGAGTGTGAGTGTGTGAGTGAGTGTGTGAGTGAGTGTGTGAGTGAGTGTGTGAGTGAGTGTGTGAGTGAGTGTGTGAGTGTGAGTGTGTGAGTGAGTGTGTGAGTGAGTGAGTTTGTGTGAGTGAGTGTGAGTTCATCCAGTGGAAGAGAGGCCTTAACAAGCCCATTACACACCCATAGCAAATACTATTCTCCACCCTTCTCTCTCTCTCTCCACACCTCCACCCCTCTCCCTCTCCACCCTTCTCTCCCTTCTCTCTCTCTCTCTCTCCACCCCTCCTCCCTTCTCTCTCTCCACACCTCCACCCCTCTCCAGCCTTCTCTCTCTCCACACCTCCACCTTCATTCCTTAACCACATGTCAGTTAAATGCCTCATTAGTCATTTCTGACATTACAGGAGCAGAACCAGTAAAAACATACTACTGATAGGAACCTGATGTGAACCTACCTGTGGTCTGTGTGTGTGTGTGTGTGTGTGCGCGTGCGTGTGTGTGTGCGCGTGCGTGTGTGTGTGTGTGCGTGTGTGTGTGCGCGTGTGTGTGTGTGTGTGTGTGTGTACCCTGAACACTGCACAGAGTTATGTGGACATTTTCACAGTTGACCAAGAAGTTCATCTGCTGTGAAAACATTTTCTGAGTGTGTGTCTTAGTGTGTGTGTGTGTGTTTTAATGTCTGTGTGTGTGTGTGGGTTTTAATGTCTTCTTTCTCCTCTCCAATCTTCCATCTATCTGTCTTCTCCCTCTTCTCTCTTATATACCCATAAACACAAGGTATACACATAAGGTATATAAATAAGGCATATCAATCAGATATAGCCCCAATCTCAGTCTCCACCCCAATCTCAGTCTCCACCCCCAATCTCAGTCTCCACCCCCAATCTCAGTCTCCACCCCCAATCTCAGTCTCCACCCCCAATCTCAGTCTCCACCCCCATATAAGTCTCCACCCCCTCATCTCAGTCTCCACCCCCATCTCAGTCCCCCCATCTCAGTCTCCACCCCCATCTCAGTCTCCACCCCCATCTCAGTCTCCACCCCCATCTCAGTCTCCACCCTCCCCCATCTCACCCCGCACCCCCCATCTAGTCTTTCTCCATCCCTGTTCTTCTCCTTCCTCATCATACTTCTCTCGAGGTCTCTGTAGTAAGCTTCTGTTCTGTTCTTCTCCTTCCTCATCACCCATATTTCCAGGTCTCTGTAGTAAGCTTCTGTTCTGTTCTTCTCCTTCCTCATCACCCATATTTCCAGGTCTCTGTAGTAAGCTTCTGTTCTGTTCTCCTCAGGTTGTTTGGACTTGGATCTCCAGCACATGTCACGTCCAGCTAAGACCTCTGACAGGTGTTCTTTGGCCACCTTGACCCAGGGACCAAACGACACAGTGTCTCTGTTTGAACAGCGGACTGTGAAGGGCTGGTGGCCCTGTGTGTGTGATGTCAGCGGGGAGAAGGTCATCGCTGTGAGTTCATCACCTCAGGGTCAAATGCACCGAGCAAGGAAACACTATACTGCCATCTCACATCTGTGTCCTCTCTCTCTCATCTCTCTTACCTCTCATATCTCTTTTGTCTCTTTCTCATCTCTCATCTGTCAACTCTTTCATCTCTCTTTTTTCTTACCTCTCATATCTCTTTTGCCTATTCTCTCCTTATCTTCCACCTCCCTGACCCTCCCTCTCAGGGGAAGGTTGAGATGTCTTTGGAGATAGTTCCTGAGCAGGAGCAGGAGGAGAGACCAGCTGGACTGGGGAGAGACGAACCCAACATGAACCCTTTCCTAGAGGCACCACAGTGAGCAGAGACATACACACTCAAATACACACACACACACACACACACACACACACACACACAGACACACACACAAGCACAAAGAGACACAAAACATCCTCTCTCTGCCTAATTCTCCTTACTCCCTGCCTCTCTCTTCTTCTCCCTCTTCTTTCTTCTCTCTCACTCTCCTTCACTTTCTCTTTGTCCCTCTCTCCTCTTCTTCCCTCTCTCTCTCCCTCCCTCTCTCCCTCTCCCTCCCTCTCCCCCCCTCTCTCTCCCCCTCTCTCTCATTTCTCTCCCCCTCTTTCTCTCCTTTCTCTCTCTCCCTCCCCCTCTCTCTCTTCTTTCTCTCCCCCCTCTCTCTCTCCTTTCTCTCCCCCCTCTCTCTCTCCCTCCCTCTCCTTCCCCTCTCTCCCCCTCTCTCTCCAGCCGTCCTGAGACATCGTTCCTGTGGTTCTCGTCTCCCTACAAGACATTGAAGTACATTCTGTGGGGAAGATATAAACTCTTCATCCTCCTTTTCATCATCTTCTTCCTGCTCTTCCTCTTCGCTGGAGTCTTCCTCTACGCCTTCCCGGTAAGTTCCCGGAGAAATTGAGGGATGGAGAGTAATGTGTGTGTAGACAGCGGCGTTGTGTGAGTGTGTGTAGGTGTGCTGTGTGTGTGTGTGTGTGTGTGTGTGTGTGTGTGTGTGTGTATGCAGAGTGCTTATCTGTATGCTAGGATTAGAATACAGATACGTTTTTTAATGTTGTCAGGTAGAAAGGCTCTAGATTTCGTATGTGTACATACATACAGTATGTGTGTTTATGAATATGAGTGATTACTGACCACGCCCCCGCCCAACAACCCGCCCCCGCCCCGCCCCCACTTACACTCCTCCTCCCCACAGAACTATGCAGCTATGAAATTGGTGGGTCCGTTCAGTGCACCAGTCAAACCAACCACCTAACCAACAACACGACTGAAGACCCAGAAAAATACGAGGAGGAAACAGACACCAAAGATACAAAAGACATTGATGACAGAAATAGAGAAAGTGGAGCACAGGAGCTAAGTGATGTGAAAGAGATGCTGTTTGGTTCTATCTCGCCGTCTCTTTCTCTCTCTCTCTACTTCTCCCTCTCCCTGTATGTAAACCCTGAAGCTTTAGGATGAACCCTGTCTGTAAGCCCTGAAGCTTTAGGATGAACCCTGTCTGTAAACCCTGAAGCTTTAGGATGAACCCTGTCTGTAAACCCTGAAGCTTTAGGATGAACCCTGTCTGTAAACCCTGAAGCTTTAGGATGAACCCTGTCTGTAAACCTTGAACTTGTCCTCTACTCTGTCCTCAACCCTGTCCTCAACCCTGTCCTCAACCCTGTCCTCAACTCTGTCCTCTACTCTGTCCTCTACTCTGTCCTCTACTCTGTCCTCTACTCTGTCCTCTACTCTGTCCTCTACTCTGTCCTCTCTAAAGAATCATTTTGCCTTTTGTTATATCTCAGTTTGCAATGCCTGCGCTATATACAGTATATACAATATAAATGCACCATATAGTCTGTTTCATAGCAATAGATAGTATGTGTATTATGAGTGTACTCTAAATAAACTGTATCCAAGTTCCGATGCCTGGCGTTTTATGTGCTTGTCCCATCATGACCAGCAGACAGTCACGTTTGTAGGGGCGCAGTAACCTGAATATAGTCTCCAAGCCGAAAGTCCAAACGCTTGTTGTGCCCTGAAGCAGCAACAGAAGGCAAACAGGAAGTGAATCAGTGTTTCAGTGTTGATGCTGTGTTGATGAAAACTCACAAATTGAAATAGCTGGCCTCTGACTTTCCAGACAACAACTAAGAAAGAAAAACAAATCTGACTGCAAAACATCTTTTTAATCGGTCATCCAATGTGAAATACCGCGTCGGAAAATGTGTCACAACATCCTCCAGCTCTAGATTTGTCACAACGTCCTCCAGCTCTAGGTTTGTCACAACCTCCTCCAGCTCTAGGTTTGTCACAACCTCCTCCAGCTCTAGGTTTGTCACAACGTCCTCCAGCTCTAGGTTTAACACAATGTCCTCCAGCTCTAGGTTTGTCACAACGTCCTCCAGCTCTAGGTTTGTCACAACGTCCTCCAGATCTAGGTTTGTCACAACGTCCTCCAGCTCTAGGTTTGTCACAACGTCCTCCAGCTCTAGGTTTGTCACAACGTCCTCCAGCTCTAGGTTTGTCACAACATCCTGGAGCTCTACGTTTGTCACAACGTCCTCCAGCTCTAGGTTTGTCACAACATCCTGGAGCTCTACGTTTGTCACAACGTCCTCCAGCTCTAGGTTTGTCCCAACGCCCCCTAGCTCTAAAGAAGCCTCCTGTGGACTGAGGTTAGATAATCTACCTCGTACGGGTCAACAGAGCTGCTATGTTTATAGAAGTGTTTCAAAAGATTTGTTATTACACCTTTTAAACCCCATAACACTCATAAACTGAACATATGGGTAGGTTATAATTAACTTAGTGTGAAAAACACTCCCACAACCTTCCTGTCAAGTGTTTCTATTTGTTCTCAGTCATACGGGTCTACTTTCATAAAAGTAGGTTCGTAAAATATAAATGAAACACCAATTTGATTCATTTCTAATCCCCTGTTGTCACAGCGTGGAAAAGCAGGAACCAAAAAGCGGAGGTGGTGTTTGAAAAATCTAAGATTTTAATTAACAAATAATACGGATAACATCAGGCTCTAAGCTTAATGAACAAAAGAAGGTAACAGAACCAAACAGTTCTCTCTAGATCAAATGCAGCACGCACGTGTAACACCAAACAATACTTGGGTTAGAGGTTAGGGGTAGAGGTCAAAGGTTAGAGGTCAGAGGTAAAGGTCAGTGGTTGAATATAGGGGTAGAGCTTATGGGTAAAGATTTGAAGTAGAGTTTAAGAGCAGAGGTCAGGGGTAGAGGTCAATGGTAGAGGTAAAGGTCATGGGTTGGATATAGGGGTAGAGGTCAGAGGTAAAGGTCAGGGGTTGAATATAGGGGTAGATGTCAGGGGTAGAGGTCAAAGGTAGAGGTCAATGGTAAGAGTCAGAGGTAAAGGTCATGGGTTAAATATAGGGGTAGAGGTTAGGGGTCGAGGTCTGACTGTTGCCATGCAACACCCTGGTGCGTTGGCAACTAAAGCACTGTGATGACTCGCTGTGTGTGTTCTGGTCCCAATACACACACACGTTCACCGACGCCACATTGGTCAAAATGATCCGTCAGGCTCTGAGACGAAACAGAACATTATTGGGCGTGATTCACGGTTCTGTTAAAACAAGGAGAGATGGATCACAGGACCAGGAGAAAAAAGACTGAATGGAAAAACCACAGGAGATAGGACACAGACAGACAGACACACACACAGACAGACAGACACACACACACACAGACAGACACACAGACAGACACACACAGACAGACAGACAGACACACACAGACAGACAGACACACACACACAGACAGACACACACACAGACACACACACACAGACAGACAGACACACACACAGACAGACAGACACACACACACAGACAGACACACACAGACAGACAGACAGACACACACACACAGACAGACACACACACACAGACAGACACACACACACACAGACACACACACAGACAGACAGACACACAAACAGACAGACACACAAACAGACAGACACACACAGAGACACACACACACAGAGACACACACACAAAGAGACACACACTCAGACAGACAGACGCACGCACACACAGACACACACACACAAAGAGACACACACAGAGACACACACAGACACACACAGCCCGACAATCGATGTGTTCTCTGGAATTGTTCATTTTCGACCCTGAACTTTTGACCCTCATATAAGCAACACGAACCTAGGAACTGTGTGTGTCTGCGTGTGTGTGTGTGCGTGTCTGCGTGTGTGTGTGCGTGTCTGCGTGTGTGTGTGTGTCTGTGTGTATCGGCGTGTGTGTGTCTGCGTGTCTGTGTGTGTGCGTGTCTGTCTGTGTGTGTCTGTCTGTGTGTATCTGCGTGTGTGTGTCTGCGTGTGTGTGTGTGTGCGTGTGCGCGTGTGTGTGTCTAACCTGCTTCATTGACCTTTGTCTGAACTGCTCCATCTACAGATCTTAAATAACTCTCCAACTCCTTCCTGAATTATTATTTTTCCTTTTCCTATTTTTTTCTTTTTCAGTCAAACTACCATTCAGTCTCCATATACTTCTCTATTTTCTATCCCTTTTTCTCTCTATCTATTCCTCCCTCTCTTTCGTTGTCTCTTCCACTCTGTCTCTCTATTTTCATTCTTTCTCCAGCTCTCTTCATCTCTTCATATCTCTCAGTCTCTTCCTGACTCTTCCTCATTCTATGCTCTCCCAGTTCAACTGGTAATTGGTACAGGAAACGCTGGTTAACACAGACCTCTAAGTAAGCAGCTCTCAATAACATGGCTTATCTCACTAAGTCAGTACATCGTTTCTTCTTAGCTGAGGGTCCGTCATAGCGTTCAGATATACTGCCTTCGGTACTTTCTGTTCAGGGCAACCTAGCTCAGTCAGTTCCCCTGTTCTTCGGCTGATTTCTTCCAGTGTGTCACATAATTATCTTTCTGTGATCTCATTCACTGTGTACAGAACTCTGCCTGTCTGTCACTACGACTCTGGATTATCCCTTTAATAAATACTGGTTGTTCATTACCTGCTCTCCGCCTCTGTGTCTGCCCTTGGCTCCATTGTTCTGGTCGTGATACATCCACTCTTCCATGACGACATCACGGAGCTGGTGAATGTTAGAGATCTTGCGCTCGTCCACCTTCCATTTGAGGATGTTCCACAGGTGCTGAATAGGGTCTAGGTCTGGAGACATGCTTGGCATCTCCTTTACCCTCAGCTTCTTTAGCAAGACAGTGGTCTGAGTGGAGCCTGTCCTGTTAAACTGCTGTACGGTCTTGGCCACCGTGCTGCAGCTCAGTTTCAGGGTCTTGGCAATCTTCTTATAGCCTAGGCCATCTTTATCTAGAGCAACAATTGTTTTTATCAGATCCTCAGAGTTCTTTGCCATAAGGTGCCATGTTGAACTTCCAGTGACCAATATGAGTGTGAGAGTGATAACACCAAATTTAACACACCTGTTCCCCATTCACACCTGAGACCTTGTTACACTAACGAGTCACATGACACCAGGGAGGGAAAATGGCTAATTGGGCCCAATTTGGACATTTTCACTTAGGGGTGTACTCACTTTTGTTGCCAGCGGTTCAGTCATTAATGTCAGTGTGTTGAGTTATTTTGAGGGGACAGCAAATGTACACTGTTATACAAGCAGTACACTCACTACATTGTAGCAAAGTGTCATTTCTTCAGTGTTGTCACATTAAAAATATATAATGAAATATTTACAAACATGTGAGGGGTGTACTCACTTTTGTGAGACACTGTATGTGTTGATGTGGCTCAAGTCTGACAAAAGATTTATGATCCACTGATCTGTGATCAGAGTTAAAATCTGTAGCATCTGATCTGTGATCACGGTTAAATCCTGTAGCATCTGATCTGTTATCAGCGTTTAAACCTGTAGCATCTGATCTGTGATCAGGGTTAAACACATGCCATAACGTGTGAACAGCTCAGATGGGAGACGTTATGTACATGATCTAAAACATGCAGGTCAGAGGTCATCCTATAATGAGATGTTAATGACGGAAAATACACTGCAGGATTTCTTTCACTGCTCTAGGTGGTGAGTGTGTGTGTGTGTGTGTGTGAGTGTGTGAGCGTAGAGGTGAGTGTGTGAGCGTAGAAGTGTGTGCGTGTGTGTGTGAGTGTGTGAGCGTAGAGGTGTGTGCGTGTGTGTGTGTGTGAGTGTGTGAGCGTAGAGGCGTGTGTGTGTGTGAGTGTGTGAGCGTAGAGGTGAGTGTGTGAGCGTGTGTGTGTGTGTGAGTGTGTGAGCGTAGAAGTGTGTGTGTGTGTGTGAGTGTGTGAGCGTAGAGGTGTGTGCGTGTGTGTGTGTGTGAGTGTGTGAGCGTAGAGGCGTGTGTGTGTGTGAGCGTAGAGGCGTGTGTGTGTGTGTGTGTGTGAGCGTAGAGGTGTGTGTGTGTGTGTGTGTGTGTGTGTGTGTGAGCGTAGAGGCGTGTGTGTGTCTGTGTGTGTCTGTGTGAGTGTGTGAGCGTAGAGGCGTGTGTGTGTCTGTGTGTGTGTGAGTGTGTGAGCGTAGAAGTGTGTGTGTGAGCGTAGAGGCGTGTGTCTGTGTGTGTGTGTGTGTGTGTGTGTGTGTGTGAGTGTGTGAGCGAGAGGCGTAGGTGTGTGTGTGTGTGTGTGTCTGTGTGTGTGTGAGTGTGTGAGCGTAGAAGTGTGTGTGTGAGCGTGTGTGTGTCTGTGTGTGTGTGTGTGAGTGAGTGTGTGAGCGTAGAAGTGTGTGTGTGTGTGTGTGAGTGTGTGAGCGTAGAAGTGTGTGTGTGAGTGTGTGTGTGTGTGTGTGTGTGTGTGTGTGTGTGTGTGTGAGTGTGTGAGCGTAGAGGCGTGTGTCTGTGTGTGTGTGTGTGTGTGTGTGTGTGTGTGTGTGTGAGCGTAGAGGCGTGTGTGTGTCTGTGTGTGTGAGTGTGTGAGCGTAGAAGTGTGTGTGTGAGCGTGTGTGTGTCTGGGTGTGTGTGTGTGTGTGAGTGAGTGTGTGAGCATAGAAGTGTGTGTGTGCGTGTGTGTGCGTGTGTGTGTGTGAGCGTAGAAGTGTGAGTGTGCATGTGCGTGTGTGTGTGAGTGTGCAAACGTAGGAGTGTGCGTGTGTGTGTGTTTTTGTGTTTGTTGCTTTTTAAAGGTTTACTTTTATGATGGCGGTACACATGAATAAATAGTAAATGTTTAATAGTACATTTAATAGTAACTGAATAATTCAATGACACAGTGTGGAACCAAGAAGCTAATGGGTTATTACTCAGAAATGTTCTCCCTAGACGCTGGTCCTAGATCAGTACTTTACTTATACTGCTATAAATACTGCTAGGTCCAGGCTAGGACTGGTCTTAGATCAGTACTTTTCTTCGCCCTATTTATCCCTATAATATGTTATATCTAAGGGGTCTAATGGTTCCAACATGTTATCACTTTTATGTTGTCATCTTAACTTTGTTAACACTTCTCAGAAGTATTCATAATGATTCAGGTGGATAAACATGTGCTGGTTCTGGTTATCACAAGGTATTTGCAGTTTTCTCTGTGATGGTGATTAAACACTCATCTAGGTTGAGTTCTACCTGAGGGGTCTGTCTGGCTCTTTATGAGAACCAAAGTGTGTGTTCATGTGTGTGTGTGTGTGTCCGTGTGTGTGTGTGATAACAACAGAGTAAATAAACACACCCGTTAACCCCCCGCTGTTTACACATACACTAAATATGAAGGCATTTTACACATAATTATCCGTTTGAAAACAAACAGCGATGCATGCCAGCGTGTGGAATGGAAAAAGAGATATAACTTAACGAGAAGAGAAATCATGAACTGTTAGACGAGTTCTGCTGTGGTGTCATCTGGGTTGGTCAGCAGGAGGTCCAGGGCGTGGTCTGGTTTATTATTGATGGTTCTATATGGTGTTCTGGTGCCGTCTGAACAATTTGGAGTCCAACACCCCAGCACTTCATTAGCCTTGTGTCCCATGGTTCTGGGTGACTCCCCAGTTAATATCCAGGTTGTCAGATATATTTCTCCCCTTGGCTCTATGTAGAGGCACTATGAATAGATGGTGCCAGTTTGTGTGGTAAGTAGGGGGATATATTTGGGACTATGCCCCCTTGTCTACAGGCAGCTCCTGTACTTATTTAATTCAAAGTGAAGTACTGTCTAAAGTTAACAATAAAACTGCCTTTAACATAATGTGCTGTCTTTTAAATTCTGGCGGAGAAAATTAATCAAATACTTGGCATGCCGACTGACGTTCTGATGTCATTTCCTGTTAGAATTTTAGAAGTGTGATTAGAGCGGTTTGCTTCTTTCTTTCTGAGACGTTTGTTTCCAGCCTCTGTATTTCGTATGATGTCACGCTTTTCCAAAAGTTTCCACATCCTTCTGTTCTATAAACAAACCGATAGAAGGCAATTGCTGAAAACTACACTCATAAAAGAGGTTAATGTCCTCTAACAACGATTATTAGATTTCATCAAATATAATAATTTACAATTTCTGTGTGGAAGGAACTCTGTGAACACTGTCTTCACCCAATCTCTGTGCCTGTGTGTGTGTGTGTGTGTGTGTGTGTGTGTGTGTGTGTGTGTGTGTGTGTGTGTGTGTGTGTGTGTGTGTGTGTGTGTGTGTGTGTGTGTGTGTGTGTGTGTGTGTGTGTGTGTGTGTACGTGTGCGTATGTGTGTGTGTGTGCATGTGTGTGTGTGTGTGCATGTGTGTGTGCGTGTGTGTGCAGCCTGGTTCCATCAGATTAATGTCTGTAAAATATGTTTGTCTAATCTTATGACAGCTGTGAAAAATAATTACTTAATGACTTTACAAATTATACAAAAGGTTTCTATTGAAATATGTATTGTTTGAAGCCATTCGACCAACCCGAACTATACAAGTACCTGAAATGAATGAATGATACAATTGATATGTACAATTCAATGATAAGATTTACAACATCCTAAATATTGAGCAGAAACCCTAAATCTAATTGTATGATAATCCCAAACTCCACGTTTATTCCTAATCTGAAGCATAATACTTAACACAAACCCTAACCCATATTTAAATCTAATCTGATATATAATACCTAAAACAAACCCTAAAAACAACATATCTAAAATGAGCATGGTCAGTGCGTTTATTAAGTGTTAGTGTGTTTGAGTGTTAGTGTGTTAGTGGAGACCTTATTTCCTTATTTAACAATGCACCGGTGTAATACCACACAGACACACACAGACACACAGACACACACACACACACACACACACACACAATAGTCCACTACAGTCTACTTCAGTCTACAACCATCTACCACAGTTTATAACAGTCTGCAGCACTCCACAACAGTCTACTACAGTCTACAACAGTCCACTACACTCTACAACAGTCTACAACAGTCCACTACAGTCTACAACAGTCTACAACAGTCTACAACAGTCCACTACAGTCCACTACAGTCTACAACAGTCTACAACAGTCTACTACAGTCTACAACAGTATACAACAGTCGTATACCGTCTGCCACAGTAGGTATGTGTGGACAGACACACAAACCCACAGACACACATACCCCCCACTTACACACAACCGCATACAGACACACACACAACCACCCTGGATACAGACAGCAGATAGTCCTGTCAGATAAAGAATTACTTGTATGTCTGTGTGAGTCCTTTCAACACTAAACATAGCTGATATATACTAACAATCTAAACACTAAACACAGCTAATTACCAACATTTTAAACACCAATAGCAAGTTGAGAAGGTACCCTGTAGTGTACTGAAGGGTTAACTTTGGTTGTGACACACACACACACACACTATTACGGTAACGTGTCCAGGCTGTGTGAGCTAGAATGTTACAATATGGTCTTTATGCCCAACCAACGGAGGTCCAATCAAAGACACGTGGAAAACACTCACACACACTTACACACTCACACACACATGGAAAACACTCACACACACACACACACATGGAAAACACTCACACACACTTACACACTCACACACACATGGACAACACTCAGACACACATGGAAAACACTCACGGTACCTAAGTCTTAGTTATTCAAACATGTACAGTCACACAGACAGCCCATTGTACTGCAGAGAGAGACAGGGTGAGAGGGAGAGAGACAGAGAGGTGGGAGGGAGACAGAGAGGTGGGAGGGAGACAGAGAGGTGGGAGGGAGACAGAGAGGTGGGAGGGAGACAGAGAGGTGGGAGGGAGACAGAGAGGTGGGAGGGAGACAGAGGGGTGGGAGGGAGACAGAGAGGTGGGAGGGAGACAGAGAGGTGGGAGGGAGACAGAGAGGTGGGAGGGAGACAAAGAGGTGGGAGGGAGACAGAGAGGTGGGAGGGAGACAGAGAGGTGGGAGGGAGACAGAGGGGTGGGAGGGAGACAGAGAGGTGGGAGGGAGACAGAGGGGTGGGAGGGAGACAGAGAGGTGGGAGGGAGACAGAGAGGTGGGAGGGAGACAGAGGGGTGGGAGGGAGACACAGAGGTGGGAGGGAGACAGAGAGGTGGGAGGGAGACAGAGAGGTGGGAGGGAGACAGAGGGGTGGGAGGGAGACAGAGAGGTGGGAGGGAGACAGAGGGGTGGGAGGGAGACAGAGAGGTGGGAGGGAGACAGAGAGGTGGGAGGGAGACAGAGGGGTGGGAGGGAGACAGAGAGGTGGGAGGGAGACAGAGAGGTGGGAGGGAGACAGAGAGGTGGGAGGGAGACACAGAGGTGGGAGGGAGACAGAGGGGTGGGAGGGAGACAGAGAGGTGGGAGGGAGACAGAGAGGTGGGAGGGAGACAGAGAGGTGGGAGGGAGACAGAGGGGTGGGAGGGAGACAGAGAGGTGGGAGGGAGACAGAGAGGTGGGAGGGAGACAGAGAGGTGGGAGGGAGACAGAGAGGTGGGAGGGAGACAGAGAGGTGGGAGGGAGACACAGAGGTGGGAGGGAGACAGAGAGGTGGGAGGGAGACAGAGGGAGAACAGAGAGTGACGGAGAGAAGTGGGAGACCCAGAGGGAGAGAGACAGGGAGTGAGACCGGGAGGGAGAGGAATTGGTTCATGTGGTTTAGCTCTTTTCTAGGTCTGGTAATAAAGCATCCTGCCTGCCGTTACAATCACTGGATTTGACCACGCCCCCTCTACCACCCGACCACGCCCCCTAACTGGCTCACGCTTAATTAGTGGAAAATCTCCCGCTCTGCGTAGTCTGAGGCAGAGATGGAGTTGGCCTAAAAGTGTTTCCATGGTAATCACAAACGGGGCATAACTCCGAATGATCCGGATCAAAACTGATTCACTGTGCAGATTCAGCGATCCTGATTGGCTGTCTCTCACTGTCAATCACCCGGCCACCACCAACCCCGTCTCTTTCCGTTCTACCCATACATATTATGCTGTGTGCCATCCAGGAGTCGAGGTGAATGATGTACCATGTTTTGTTGAGGCTGGAGGACGGAGGGGGCGGGGTTACTTAGGCTGGAGGACGGAGGGGGCGGAGTCAGTTAGGCCAGAGGATGGAGGGGGCGGGGTCAGTTAGGCTGGAAGACGGAGGGGGCAAGGTTAGTTAGGTTGGAGGACAGGGGGCGGGGTTACTTAGGTTGGAGGACGGAGGGGGCGGGGCCAGAGGGGGCGGTATTAGATAGGCTGGAGGACGGAGGGGGTGGGGTTAGTTAGGCTGGAGGACGGAGGGGGTGGGGTTAGTTAGGCTGGAGGACGGAGGGGGCGGGGTTAGTTAGGCTGGAGGATGGAGGGGGCGGGGTTAGTTAGGCCAGAGGGCATTGAGGGTGGGGTCAGTTAGGCCAGAGGGCGGTGAGGGTGGTGCCAGTTAGGCCAGAGGGCGGTGAGGGCGGGGTCAGTTAGGCCAGAGGGTGGTGAGGGCGGGGCCAGTTAGGCCAGAGGGCGGTGAGGGCGGTGAGGGCGGTGAGGGCGGGGCCAGTTAGGCCAGAGGGCGGTGAGGGCGGGGTCAGTTAGGCCAGAGGGCGGTGAGGG
>CM055735.1:21477596-21490096 GCA_029465975.1 Dallia pectoralis
GACCTGGAGATCAGTCTAGACAGGGACTAAACTGTTCCCTCCTGACCTGGAGATCAGTCTAGACAGGGACTAAACTGTTCCCTCTGACCTGGAGATCAGTCTAGACAGGGACTAAACTGTTCCCTCCTGACCTGGAGATCAGTCTAGACAGGGACTAAACGGTCATGGTGTTCACAGACAGGATCCACTCAGGCCTCGTCTGTCAGACAAGCGTTTGGAGAAATCACTGTGCTTTCTCTGTTCTAGAAGCTTTTCCATCACTTAGTCTGTACTTCAGTTCCATACAGATTTTTTTATCTGTTTTAGTCGTTTCTGGTGTTGAAGTGTTCATTCAGAAAGAGGGTCACAGTAAAACACCGTTATTCTTCAGACGAGGAGAACAGATGTCTTGTTGAGTTGGAGTTGCTTCAGTTGGAGAGGAATAAGTACATGTACATGTCATGTAGATTCATCTGGATCCCTGGAGATCCACCACATGTTCTTCTGACTGGAGATCCACCACATGTTCATCTGACTGGAGATCCACACTGACCACCACATGTTCATCTGACTGGAGATCCACACTGACCACCACATGTTCATCTGACTGGAGATCCACACTGACCACCACATGTTCATCTGACTGGAGATCCACACTGACCACCACATGTTCATCTGACTGGAGATCCACACTGACCACCACATGTTCATCTGACTGGAGATCCACACTGACCACCACATGTTCATCTGACTGGAGATCCACACTGACCACCACATGTTCATCTGACTGGAGATCCACACTGACCACCACATGTTCATCTGACTGGAGATCCACACTGACCACCACATGTTCATCTGACTGGAGATCCACACTGACCACCACATGTTCATCTGACTGGAGATCCACACTGACCACCACATGTTCATCTGACTGGAGATCCACACTGACCACCACATGTTCTTCTGACTGGAGATCCACACTGACCACCACATGTTCATCTGACTGGAGATCCACACTGACCACCACATGTTCATCTGACTGGAGATCCACACTGACCACCACATGTTCTTCTGACTGGAGATCCACACTGACCACCACATGTTCATCTGACTGGAGATCCACACTGACCACCACATGTTCTTCTGACTGGAGATCCACACTGACCACCACATGTTCATCTGACTGGAGATCCACACTGACCACCACATGTTCATCTGACTGGAGATCCACACTGACCACCACATGTTCATCTGACTGGAGATCCACACTGACCACCACATGTTCATCTGACTGGAGATCCACACTGACCACCACATGTTCATCTGACTGGAGATCCACACTGACCACCACATGTTCATCTGACTGGAGATCCACACTGACCACCACATGTTCATCTGACTGGAGATCCACACTGACCACCACATGTTCTTCTGACTGGAGATCCACACTGACCACCACATGTTCATCTGACTGGAGATCCACACTGACCACCACATGTTCATCTGACTGGAGATCCACACTGACCACCACATGTTCATCTGACTGGAGATCCACACTGACCACCACATGTTCATCTGACTGGAGATCCACACTGACCACCACATGTTCTTCTGACTGGAGATCCACACTGACCACCACATGTTCATCTGACTGGAGATCCACACTGACCAGCACATGTTCATCTGACTGGAGATCCACACTGACCACCACATGTTCATCTGACTGGAGATCCACCACATGTTCATCTGTGTAGAGATCCACACTGACCACCACATGTTCATCTGACTGGAGATCCACACTGACCACCACATGTTCATCTGACTGGAGATCCACACTGACCACCACATGTTCATCTGACTGGAGATCCACACTGACCACCACATGTTCATCTGACTGGAGATCCACACTGACCACCACATGTTCTTCTGACTGAGATCCACACTGACCACCACATGTTCATCTGACTGGAGATCCACACTGACCACCACATGTTCATCTGACTGGAGATCCACACTGACCACCACATGTTCATCTGACTGGAGATCCACACTGACCACCACATGTTCATCTGACTGGAGATCCACAGTGACCACCACATGTTCATCTGACTGGAGATCCACCATCTCCTCTCAATCTGTTTACCCCTCTACCCCGCTCACTCCATCCACCTCTCCTCCTCCTTCATCTCTCCCTCCATCTCCAGATGTGTATCTGGAAAGAAGATGACGCGTCTGTGACCTCCCGATTGCTGCTCCTTGGAAGACACACACACACACACACAGAGACACACACACACACACCGACACACACACACACACACACACACACACACACACACACACACCGACACACACACTCACACTTCATTCTCCGCATCCTTTTGGGATTCACAGAACATTTGTGAGTGTCAGACACACACACACACACACACACACACACACACACACACACACACACACACACACACACACACACACACACACACACACATAGGGAGACACTCTCTGTTCAAGACAACTGTGACCTGGTCACATTCATAGCTAATTGCTACGGCTTTCTTCCAGTTTCTTCATCATCTTCAGGAGCCTTTAGAGTTCTTCTTCCCTCTTTAAAATGTGTCTCTTTACAAAATGTTCATCTCTCACACATGCAAACATACACACACAGTCACACACAAAACAGTCTTTCCTCATGTTAACCAACTGTGTGGTACATCAGAGAGATGTGAGGGACTGTGAGGAGAGGAAAAGAGAGAGAGACAAAAAGAAAGAGGAGAGTAGAGAGAGAGAAAGGAGAAAAGAGAGGAGAGGAGGAGAGATATATGTGTAGCTTACATGATGGGAGGAGAGTAGGAGAGAGTTAAAGAGAGGAGAGGAGGAGAAATATATGTGTAGCTTACATGATGAGAGGAGAGTAGGAGAGAGTTAAAGAGAGGAGAGGAGGAGAGATATATGTGTAGCTTACAGGATGAGAGGAGGGTAGGAGAGAGTTAAAGAGAGGAGAGGAGGAGAGATATATGTGTAGCTTACATGATGAGAGGAGGGTAGGAGACAGTTAAAGAGAGGAGAGGAGGAGAGATATATGTGTAGCTTACAGGATGAGAGGAGAGTAGGAGAGAGTTAAAGAGAGGAGAGGAGGAGAGATATATGTGTAGCTTACATAATGCCGTGCCCCATAAATCAAAGTGATGCAATTTTATGCTGTTGAATGATATATTATAATTAGTTATTATTACAATATTAGTTGTTAATTAATTTGTATACATTTGTTTGATCTTTTTAAATGATTTGGTGTACTTGCCTAATGTAAATATGTTGTATAACGTTACCCATTGGCTTCTAAAGAACTTCCTGTAAAAATGAAGGTAAAGAGAAAGTGTGTTTATGTGTGTGGACACGTGTGTGTCTATGTGTGTGGACATGTGTGTGTTTATGTGTGTGGACATGTGTGTGTTTATGTGTGTGGACACGTGTGTGTCTATGTGTGTGGACATGTGTGTGTTTATGTGTGTGGACATGTGTGTGTTTATGTATGTGGACATGTGTGTGTCTATGTGTGTGGTCATGTGTGTGGACATGTGTGTGTTTATGTGTAAGGACATGTGTGTGTTTATGTGTAGGGATGTGTGTGTGTGTTTATGTATGTGGACATGTGTGTGTGTTTATGTGTGTGGACTTGCATGACCAATGTCAGTAGGCTAAGAACACATCCTGTATGTTTTATAGGGTTGTTATAAAACTGTGTGTGTGTGTGTGTGTGTGTGTATGTGTGTATGTGTGTGTGTGTGTGTGTGGGTGTGTGGGTGAGAGAGAGAGAGAGAGACAGTGTGTGCACTCATCTGCCCTCCTCAAACCATTTAAACTCAACAAAGACTTTAACTAACAGATCTGAGACCAGTTAATCGACCTGTTGTAATACATTTATACATCTCTGACTCTCCTCCGTTTTTGTCCCTAATTTCAACCTTCCTTTTATTGACCAGTTAAAAACAAAGCTAGCAGTTTCAGTGTGTTTCTTTAACCCCGTGTTCACTGGGTTAGTTGAGAACATTATTTACGGCTGGGACCTGTATGGGAAACACAGTGATCTGTAGTCCGGTGTATTCTGGCTACTCTGGGAACTGTAGTTTTATTGTGCAGTAAATTGTAATTCATTGCAGTTTCTTAAACTGTAAACAATGTTATTATATCCTCTCATCCAGAAGGTGATTCGCTTAGCAGCTCATGTTTTGTTGGATATACTTGAAATCATTCTCTTATTAGAGTGATTATGTATGTCTACTTTTTGATGTAGACACATTTCATATAAGTAAGCTGACTAGTGAGCTAATTTGTAAGTTTATAAGTATGGTAATTAGTCAGCTAATAAATACGATAATTTGAATTGCCGTCACCAATAATACCATAGTCCATCATGTTTCTACCACATAATGAATCAATGACTGTGTCTAGTGATTCAACAGAAGTGATTACTGGAATATGACTCATATTATTTTGATTCCATCCAATTTAATTGACCGACCAGCAAGCAGACAGACAGACAGACAGACATGTACCATAGACAGACCAGCAAACTGACAGACAGACAGACAGACAGACATGTACCATAAACAGACCAGCAAGCAGACAGACAGACAGACAGACAGACATGTACCATAGATAGACCAGCAAGCAGACAGACAGACAGACAGACATGTACCATAAACAGACCAGCAAGCAGACAGACAGACAGACAGACATGTACCATAGACAGACCAGCAAACTGACAGACAGACAGACAGACAGACATGTACCATAAACAGACCAGCAAGCAGACAGACAGACAGACAGACAGACATGTACCATAGATAGACCAGCAAGCAGACAGACAGACAGACAGACATGTACCATAAACAGACCAGCAAGCAGACAGACAGACAGACAGACATGTACCATAGAGAGACCAGCAAGCAGACAGACAGACCAGATGTTGGAACTCCAAGCAGTCTGACCCTAATGTGAACTGATATCTGGGATTGATTAGTGAGGTCTTTAAATGTTTTTCTCTAACAGTGTGCCTCGAGGGATGTTACGATGCTGTAAAACACACGTGGTAAAACACGCTAATGCGCACACACACACACAAACACACGTGGTAAAACACGCTAATGCGCACACACACACACAAACACACGTGGTAAAACACGCTAATGCGCACACACATACACACACACGCACACACACAAACACATGTGGTAAAACATGGTAAAGCGTGTGTACACACACACACACACACACCAGTTGTGATGTTGCGATGTGGTGTTGTAAAAAACACGTTCCTACAAGCCTCCCTGCTGAGATGAAACACAGATGATGGGAATAAGACAGAGATCAACAGAACAACAGTCTGAGTTTCACGGGCGTTTGAAGATCAATGTGTTTGGCACAGCTGACACTTAATCATTTAGTTGTGTGCTCTAGACTGTACAGACTGCTGTTAACATTAGATTGTTCTAGACTGTATAGACTGCTGTTAACATTAGATTGTTCTAGACTGTATAGACTGTTGTTAACATTAGATTGCTCTAGACTGTATAGACTGATGTTAACATTAGATTGCTTTAGACTGTATAGACTGTTGTTAACATTAGATTGTTCTAGACTGTATAGACTGATGTTAACATTAGATTGCTTTAGACTGTATAGACTGATGTTAACATTAGATTGTTCTGGACTGTAAAGACTGTTGTTAACATTAGATTGCTCTAGACTGTATAGACTGTTGTTAACATTAGATTGTTCTGGACGGTATAGACTGCTGTTCACATAAGATTGTTCTAGACTGTATAGACTGTTGTTAACATTAGATTGTTCTAGACTGTATAGACTGTTGTTAACATTAGATTGTTCTAGACTGTATAGACTGCTGTTAACATTATATTGTACTGGACTGTATAGACTGCTGTTCACATAAGATTGTTCTAGACTGTATAGACTGTTGTTAACATTAGATTGTTCTAGACTGTGTAGACTGCTGTTAACATTAGATTGTTCTAGACTGTGTAGACTGCTGTTAACATTATATTGTCCTGGACTGTATAGACTGCTGTTCACATAAGATTGTTCTAGACTGTGTAGACTGCTGTTAACATTAGATTGTTCTGTTGACAGTAGAGGCTGTTCTTCTTACATTATAGTGGCTTATCTAGAGGACACTTTTCCATTCCAACCATGAAGCAAGCTGGCAGCAGCATCATAATATGGGGACGCTTCTCTGTGTCAGGGCCTGAAAAAATTGTCAATATAGTGAGCAACGCCGCAAAGTACAGAGACATCAAAGGGAATGTGGCCAAAGACAAGCTAAAATTGTGTGGAAGTATCAAGAGAAAAAGATCCATCTCATTGCTGTAGCAGATATTGCAATTTTAGATTTAGATTTAAAAAAGACATTTGACTGGCTGAATCCACCAACGGGTCATCATTATCCTGTGCAGGTAATTCTCCATTACACCAGTTCTATGTATTATATATTGTTAATGTGCACCCGAGAGACTAAACCCAACGGGTAAACACAAAGTAAACAAATCAATCAAGGGGAAATCAGTTAAAACATGTCTGTGATGACTTTCTGAGACTGCCAGACCAGGCGCCTTGAAATGAAACATTGTCACACCGTGTAAGCTTCTGTGCGTATGACGTAAGACAGAAAGAGTGCGTGACCTGCAGAGAGTAAGTGATTCTGGGTAAGGCAGGGAGTGACATCATCAGGTCCCACAAAGTTGTCCCAGCCTGATGACATCATCAAAATCCATTAGGACACAGGCCTTAGAGGAGACATTTGGAGTAGGCCTATGAAAGAATATTGACTTAAAGAGATGATAGGAGGAGAGAGAGAGACAGGGAGAGAGAGGGAGAGAGGGAGAGAGGGAGAGAGAGACAGACAGACAAAGACTGAAATAATGTAATACGTCGTAAAAGAAAGATTAAGATTGGTGAGAAGATAGATTACAGCGCAGTAAGATGCTACTTCTCTCATTATTCTGTTGGGGTCACCTTACGGTTTAGATGCTACTTCTCTCATTATTCTCTTGCGGTCACCTTACGGTTTAGATGCTACTTCTCTCATTATCCTGTTGCGGTCACCTTACGGTTTAGATGCTACTTCACTCATTATTCTCTTGCGGTCACCTTACGGTTTAGATGCTACTTCACTCATTATTCTCTTGCGGTCACCTTACGGTAATATGCTACTTCTCTCATTATTCTCTTGCGGTCACCTTACGGTTTAGATGCTACTTCTCTCAATATTCTCTTGCGGTCACCTTTCGGTTTAGATGCTACTTCTCTCATTATTCTCTTGCGGTCACCTTTCGGTTTAGATGCTACTTCACTCATTATTCTCTTGCGGTCACCTTACGGTTTAGATGCTACTTCTCTCATTATTCTCTTGCGGTCACCTTACGGTTTAGATGCTACTTCTCTCATTATTCTCTTGCGGTCACCTTACGGTTTAGATGCTACTTCTCTCATTATTCTCTTGCGGTCACCTTACGGTTGCCACTGGGGATGATTGAGCCTTCTGAGTCATTGACCGCAATGAAGTCATATTTGTCTGGCATGGTTTAGGGTGTGTGTGCTCTCTATCACACACACACATGAAACACTAGCTGTGGGAGAAGCTCTCAGTGCAGTGGGGGTGGGGGGGCCTACAGAGTCCAGGGTCACTTATGAGCAATTATAAAGCTATTAGCGCTGGATGCTAACTGACTAGCCATTCACGTCATCAGATCCACGATACAGAGAACACTGTGAACGTATATTGATCTAATACCTCCACTCTACTGACTAACCAACACCCATATAGTGATGATGACCTCATACACATAATCGCACCCGTCGGTTTGTTTAGTAATGATGTAGTTGTGTTTTGTTCACACCTCACCAAACCATCAATAGGAATACACCAAACAACAGGACCAACACACACACACACACACACACACACACACACGCACGCACGCACGCACGCACGCACGCACGCACGCACGCACGCACGCACGCACGCACGCACGCACGCACGCACGCACGCACGCACGCACGCACGCACGCACGCACGCACGCACACACACACACACACACACACACACACACACACACACACACACACACACACACACACACACACACACACACACACACACACACACACACACACACACACACACACACACACACACACACACACAAACACAAACACAAACAACGTTATGCTCGTTAACTGGCAGGCGTTCTCTGTTGATGCAGTAATAAACATTCACTATTGGAGTCCCACTGTGATGTTCTCCTTTAGAACCAAACAGAATGAAAAAAAATACAGAGAAGTTTGAGAGGTGGAAAAGAGATAGATAGAATATATAGCGATATAGAGAGAAATATAGAGATATAGAAAGAGAGACAGGAAGTAATATATGGAGATATATAAAATAATATATAAAAATATAGAGAGATATATACAGGTATATTGTATATATGTGTATATATGTGTTCACTGGTTACATCTTTCCAAGCAGTTCTGCTTCTTATTACATTGCCGGGCAGAACCAGAAGTATTCGCCAGAAACTGCATGCCTGGAGGAGATGACATTCTTCAGCCAGCAACACATAGTAATATAATAAAACATAATGTCTGTTTCTGCGCTATCCAGTCTTTGATGTATCTGATCTGTTTTCATTGCTAGTTTGAGTTACCTGCACTGGCAAGTGTGTGAGTTTGTGTGTGTGTGTGTGTGTGTAGTGGGGTAGGGGGTGTGTTTGTGTGTGTGTGTGTGTGTGTGTGTGTGTTTGTGTGTGTGTGTGTGTGTGTGTGTGTGGGGAGTAGTGTGTGTGTGTGTGTGCACACTCGATAACTAAAATGTATTTTAGGAACATCTTTCAAAACAACTCCAAACAGGTGAGCAGACAAAAAACTAAATGTTAACACCAGTTTGTAGTTAATGACTGTTTCTAACTGACCAGAAGTCCTGATGATGTCATAATGAACAGGCACATTGCTTATTTCCTATCGACTAAGTGGAAAAGACGAGTCGGAGTAGAGGGAGCAGAGATGGAGTAGAGAGGGAGTAGAGAGGGAGTATAGATGGAGTAGAGAGGGAGTAGAGATGGAGTAGAGATGGAGTAGAGAGAGGAGAGGGAGTAGAGAGGGAGTAGAGAGGGAGTAGAGAGGGAGTAGAGAGGGAGTAGAGAGGGAGTAGAGAGGGAGTAGAGAGGGAGAAGAGAGGGAGTAGGAAGGGAGTAGGAAAGGAGTAGAGAGGGAGGAGTTAGGGAGTAGAGATGGAGTAGAGAGGGAGTAGGGAGTAGGAAGGGAGTAGAGAGGGAGTAGGGAGGGAGTAGGGAGTGAGTAGAGAGGGAGTAGAGAGGGAGAAGAGAGGGAGTAGGAAGGGAGTAGGAAAGGAGTAGAGAGGGAGGAGGTAGGGAGTAGAGAGGGAGTAAAGAGGGAGTAGAGAGGAATAAGGTAGGGAGTAGGGAGGGAGTAGGGAGGGAGTAGAGAGGAATAAGGTAGGGAGTAGGGTCAGAAGAGGGAGTAGAGAAGAAAGGAGTAAGGAGAGGAGAGCAGGAGGAAGGAAATGTGACCATATTCCAATTAGAAGGACAAATGTGAGAATAAATCAGCATGACAGAGGTTTGGCTGTGACCCCCAGTTGACCCGCAGTTGACCTCCTCGACACACGGGCACACGTGTTGGGTATGCATCGTGTATGTGTGTATGTGTGTGTGTGTGTGTGTGTGTGTGCGTGCGTGTGTGTGTCTGTGTGTGTGTGTGTGTGTGTGGAGGTGGTGAAAGATCTGCCCCAGTGTCTAACCACTGTTCTAATTCCACCTCTAACCAGTACCAGCTGAAGAACCAGGACACATCACACCTACACACCGACACACCGACATGGCGCAGTAAAACACACACACGCAAATTGGTGTGAGGGGTTGTGTGTGTGTGTGTGTGATGACCCCTGACCTCAGGCTGTGTGTGAGTGTATGAGGAGATCAGTGAGCAAGGTCAAGTTGAAGTAAGTGAAAGGTTATTCTGAGGTTAGACCGAGAAAAACACAGGTTCTTCTGGTTCTTCAGGCTTTTTAACCTCCACAGCATTCCCTGTTTTTCCAGTCAGTTTTCCATACAGTTTTCCATACAGTATTCCCAGACAGGAGATTGTGGTGACGGCAGTGGGTCTGACTTCAGAATGAACGTAGATTTGTCAGGAGTTCCGTGGGGGGTTATGTTTTCGGGAGCGCCACCAATCTCCCGGCCAGTAAATCTGACAGAACATTTGTTTGCCCTTTGAACTGCTGAGCCCTCCCCCCTTCTTTCCCCACTCTCCCTCCTTCCCCTGGGACAGGATTGACATGGTCTGGTTAAGCCATCAGAGAAGAGAGAATGGGAGAGAAGAGGAGAGAGGAGAAAGGAGAGGAGAGAGGAGATGAGAGAGGAGAGAGAGAGAGGAGAGAGGAGATGAGAGAGACGAGAGAGAGAAGAGAGAGAGAGAGAGGAGAAAGAGATGAGAAGAGAGGAGATGAGAGAGGAGGGGAGAGAGGAGAGAGGAGAGGAGATGAGAGAGGAGAAAGGAGAGGAGAGAGGAGAGCAGAGGAGAATTCATGCTAATGAGAATTTGCGCCTGACTCTGGTTATAAATCTTTAGCCTCCCTAACAACCTACACTTCTCCCATACTCTCCCTCTGTTTGAGTAGTGGAGGAGGACAGTGTGAGTAGAGGAGGAGGACAGTGTGAGTAGAGGAGGAGGACAGTGTGAGTAGAGGAGGAGGAGGACAGTGTGAGTAGAGGAGGAGGACAGTGTGAGTAGAGGAGGAGGACAGTGTGAGTAGAGGAGGAGGACAGTGTGAGTAGAGGAGGAGGAGAGTGTGAGTAGTGGAGGAGGACAGTGTGAGTAGAGGAGGAGGACAGTGTGAGTAGAGGAGTAGGACAGTGTGAGTAGAGGAGGAGGACAGTGTGAGTAGAGGAGGAGGACAGTGTGAGTAGAGGAGGAGGACAGTGTGAGTAGAGGAGGAGGACAGTGTGAGTAGAGGAGGAGGACAGTGTGAGTAGAGGAGGAGGACAGTGTGAGTAGAGGAGGAGGACAGTGTGAGTAGAGGAGGAGGACAGTGTGAGTAGAGGAGGAGGACAGTGTGAGTAGAGGAGGAGGACAGTGTGAGTAGAGGAGGAGGACAGTGTGAGAGGAGAGGAGGAGGACAGTGTGAGTAGAGGAGGAGGACAGTGTGAGTAGAGGAGGAGGACAGTGTGAGTAGAGGAGGAGGACAGTGTGAGTAGAGGAGGAGGACAGTGTGAGTAGAGGAGGAGGAGGACAGTGTGAGTAGAGGAGGAGGACAGTGTGAGTAGAGGAGGAGGACAGTGTGAGTAGAGGAGGAGGACAGTGTGAGTAGAGGAGGAGGACAGTGTGAGTAGAGGAGGAGGAGTGGAGTAGAGGAGGAGGACAGTGTGAGTAGAGGAGGAGGACAGTGTGAGTAGAGGAGGAGGACAGTGTGAGTAGAGGAGGAGTGAGTAGAGGACAGTGTGAGTAGAGGAGGAGGACAGTGTGAGTAGAGGAGGAGGACAGTGTGAGTAGAGGAGGAGGACAGTGTGAGTAGAGGAGGAGGACAGTGTGAGTAGAGGAGGAGGACAGTGTGAGTAGAGGAGGACAGTGTGAGTAGAGGAGGACAGTGTGAGTAGAGGAGGAGGACAGTGTGAGTAGAGGACAGTGTGAGTAGAGAGGAGGAGGACAGTGTGAGTAGAGGAGGAGGACAGTGTAGAGGAGGAGGAGTGTAGAGGAGGAGGACAGTGTGAGTAGAGGAGGAGGACAGTGTGAGTAGAGGAGGAGGACAGTGTGAGTAGAGGAGGAGGACAGTGTGAGTAGAGGAGGAGGACAGTGTGAGTAGAGGAGGAGGACAGTGTGAGTAGAGGAGGAGGACAGAGGAGGAGGAGGACAGTGTGAGTAGAGGAGGAGGACAGTGGAGTAGAGGAGTGACAGTAGAGGAGGAGGACAGTAGAGGAGGAGGACAGTGTGAGTAGTAGTGTGAGAGGAGGAGGACAGTGAGGACAGTGTGAGTAGAGGAGGAGGACAGTGTGAGTAGAGGAGGAGGACAGTGTGAGTAGAGGAGGAGGACAGTGTGAGTAGAGGAGGAGGACAGTGTGAGTAGAGGAGGAGGACAGTGTGAGTAGAGGAGGAGGACAGTGTGAGTAGAGGAGGAGGACAGTGTGAGTAGAGGAGGAGGACAGTGTGAGTAGAGGAGGAGGACAGTGTGAGTAGAGGAGGAGGACAGTGTGAGTAGAGGAGGAGGACAGTGTGAGTAACCTATTTATATATACACATACATTTATACTAACCATCTATATACCTGTCTGTGTTCTATGATTTTGCGTATATTACGTGTTTATTTGATTCACTTTATTCATTTACATCATGTTTATGTACTTTTAACCCTCCTGTGGTTTATATTCTCCTTCATCATCTCTCTCTGTCCCGGCTAAATGCTTCATCCCCCTCTCTCTGTTATCTG
>CM055735.1:21492596-21532596 GCA_029465975.1 Dallia pectoralis
AACCTGTTGCACATGCAGCAGCAGCAGATATTAAGTAAATATCCCTTTATTCTATTTTGTTAAGTAATTCTGCAGACATACTAATTATATCCAATACCTAGGAAGAGTGATAGAAAGAGTGATAGAAAGAGGAAGAGTGGTAGAAAGAGGAAGAGTGATAGAAAGAGGAAGAGTGATAAAATAAGGTGGAATGTTGTAACCAGATCTGCCTCTGACTCCACCAGGACAGGGACTCCCACTGGCCTATGTACCCGACAGCCAGGCACTCCTCCTGGGCATGCGTGACAGCCATCTAGGGTCCCTGGCAACACATCCAGTGGAATTTTGTCTGCCGGGGTAGTCAAACCTCCATGTAGGTCTGGCAATAATATCTGACACGTGTGTGTGCATGTACGTCTATGTGTGTGTGTGTGTGGCTGTCTGTGTGAGTGTGTGTGTGTGTGTGTGTGTGTGTGTGTGTGTCTGTGTGTCTCTGTTCATATTTAACCAATACTAGGACACATTGAAGCTTCCAATTAGCTTAGAGGACAGTTCTGGCTCTGGGGTACAGTTGGGTTTGGGGGTACTCTAGGTTGACTTTGGTGTAGGTCTGTAATGTAAAGCTTTAGGGTTCAATAAATGTGATTATATGTATGAAGCGCTGTGTCCCTGTTGTTTATTAGCGTTATTTAATAGCATCTATCCTGCAAGTTGAACATGTTTGGCCTCACAGATGGTTTGTGTCAGAACTTCTTGCCGGGACACGGGACAAAATACAGGCACTGCAGAACCAGTCCATATTGATACTAACTGCAGAACCAGTCCATATTGATACTAACTGCAGAACCAGTCCATATTGATACTAACTGCAGAACCAGTCCATATTGATACTAACTGCAGAACCAGTCCATATTGATACTAACTGCAGAACCAGTCCATATTGATACTAACTGCAGAACCAGTCCATATTGATACTAACTGCAGAACCAGTCCATATTGATACTAACTGCAGGACCAGTCCATATTGATACTAACTGCAGAACCAGTCCATATTGATACTAACTGCAGAACCAGTCCATATTGATACTAACTGCTGAACCAGTCCATATTGATACTAACTGCAGAACCAGTCCATATTGATACTAACTGCAGAACCAGTCCATATTGATACTAACTGCAGAACCAGTCCATATTGATACTAACTGCAGAACCAGTCCATATTGATACTAACTGCTGAACCAGTCCATATTGATACTAACTGCAGAACCAGTCCATATTGATACTAACTGCAGAACCAGTCCATATTGATACTAACTGCAGAACCAGTCCATATTGATACTAACTGCAGAACCAGTCCATATTGATACTAACTGCAGAATCAGTCCATATTGATACTAACTGCAGAACCAGTCCATATTGATACTAACTGCAGAACCAGTCCATATTGATACTAACTGCAGAACCAGTCCATATTGATACTAACTGCTGAACCAGTCCATATTGATACTAACTGCAGAACCAGTCCATATTGATACTAACTGCAGAACCAGTCCATATTGATACTAACTGCAGAACCAGTCCATATTGATACTAACTGCAGAACCAGTCCATATTGATACTAACTGCAGAACCAGTCCATATTGATACTAACTGCTGAACCAGTCCATATTGATACTAACTGCAGAACCAGTCCATATTGATACTAACTGCAGAACCAGTCCATATTGATACTAACTGCAGAACCAGTCCATATTGATACTAACTGCAGAACCAGTCCATATTGATACTAACTTCTGAACCAGTCCATATTGATACTAACTGCAGAACCAGTCCATATTGATACTAACTGCAGAACCAGTCCATATTGATACTAACTGCAGAACCAGTCCATATTGATACTAACTGCAGAACCAGTCCATATTGATACTAACTGCAGAACCAGTCCATATTGATACTAACTGCAGAACAAGTCCATATTGATACTAACTGCAGAACCAGTCCATATTGATACTAACTGCAGAACCAGTCCATATTGATACTAACTGCAGAACCAGTCCATATTGATACTAACTGCTGAACCAGTCCATATTGATACTAACTGCAGAACCAGTCCATATTGATACTAACTGCAGAACCAGTCCATATTGATACTAACTGCTGAACCACTTACGACTCCTGAGTCGGTATAAATTACTAATTGGAAAACAATGAATCGTTTGTGCGAGTCAGCGTTCTGGTCCGGTGTCCAGGAACAGACATGTTTGCACACAGGGGGTCCAGTTACAGAACCATACTTACAGAACTAAAGTTACAGAACCAGACTTACTGAACCATACTTACAGAACCATACTTACAGCACCATACTTACTGAACCATACTTACAGAACCATACTTACAGAACCATACTTACAGAACCATACTTACAGAACCTAACTTACAGAACCAGACTTACTGAACCATACTTACAGAACCATACTTACAGAACCAAACTTACAGAACCAGACTTACTGAACCATACTTACAGAACCATACTTACAGAACCATACTTACAGAACCACACATCTCTCATAATTGTTATGTATTTTCTACTAGGTCACAGCTCATACTGTGGGAAGGCTGTGAGATGCTGTTTCTTAGTTATGTGTGAATCCACTCTGACTCTCCAGCAGGTAAATCGACAGAGACACAGGTCAACCTTTTCTCAAAGAAAATAGAGATGCTATCACTTCACCCGACAGCCCGGACTGAGTACTTTACATAACTCCACCCAACAAACCGACTGGGTACTTTACAAAACTCCTCCCCTCTCCTCCTCTCTCCTGTCCTCTCTCCTTCTCTCTCCTCCTCTCTCCTGTCCTCTCCCCCTTTCCTCCTCTCTCTCCTCCTCTCTCTTCCTCTCTCCTGTCCTCTCCCCCTCTCCTCTCTCGTCCTCCCCTCTCCTCCTCTCTCCTCCTTTCTCATCTCCTCTATCCTCCCCTGTTTTCCTCTCACCTCCTCTCTCCTCTTTCCTCCTCTCCTCCCCTCTCCTCTCCTGTCTTTCCCTCTACTCCCCTGTCTTTCTCTTTCCTCTCCTCTCCTCCCCTCTCCTCTCCTCCCCTCTTCTCTCCCCCCTCTCTTCCTCTCTCCTCCCCTCTTCTCTCCTCCCCTCTCTTCCTCTCTCCTCCCCTCTCCTCAGTTCTACCTGTTGTACCAATATATTGTAACCCTTCAGGCTCATCTCCGTGACGACCACAAAGGTCAGGACCCCAGCGTGTGCTGCCTGCCAATGTTCTTGGGCGTCCCAGGCTTTGCCTGATAAGAATGGTAGGCTGGGTCAGTGTCTGAGTGTGTGTGTGTGTGTGTGTGTGTGTGTGTGTGTGTGTGTGTGTGTGTGTGTGTGTGTATGTATCTATGTGTGTATGTGTAATTCGGGGTTCTCGCTACACAGAAGCCCCTTTATTCTCCTGCTGAGTGAAACCAGTTGTCAGAGACACAGCTGCTTGTGCTACACACACACACACACACACACACACACACACGCACACACACACATACACACACAGTTGGCCTGGTTCTCATTGCCTAGGGCGGGGTCAGAGACCGCTATTTGGATCAGACCCAAATGAAACAGAGGGACATACATGTATGTCTGTCTCTGTGTGTTTGTCTGCAAGAGTCTGAGTGTGTAAGTTTGTCTTAGTGTGTGTGTGAGTGGGTGTGTGTCTACACACACACACACACACACACACACACACACACACACATAGACACACACACATACACAGACACACACACACACACACACACTCACACTCACACTCACACTCACACTCACACTCACACTCACACACACACACACACACATAAACACACACATGCAAACACACACACACACACATACACACCCATATACGTACCTACACATATGAAAACACACACACATACACACACACACACACACACACACATACGTACCTACACATATGAAAACAACACACACACACACACACACAGACATACCTACACATATGCACTGGGGGATTTTGCTGCTATATTATTGGGAGAGTAAGGACGTTTGTTTAACCTCAGGAGGACATGAGCCCCTAGACCTCAGGACTACCAGGCCCAATGACTTGTAGCTGACCCGGTCCAAGTCCTTCTGGTTGGCCCTGTCCTGTCCGAAGGAGCCTGGTTCCTCTCTAGGTTTCTTCCATAATGGCGACCCTTATAGGCAGTTTTCTTTTTAGCCTTTGTGCATTAACGCTGTTCTGGCTTTCTTATTCTGATGCTGTGCATTTTTTCAAGCACTTCGTAGCATCAGCTGATATAAGTGAATTTGATTGGCTTACTGTGGGACTCTGTCAGGCTGTTTTCCCACTGTTGACAGTCCAGCGTGAAACTTGTACTTGATGCTGAAAGCAGGTTGTTCTTTCAAATAGGTTCAAAATGAACACAAACCACTGGCCATTAATGGTTAACCGTTGAGGTATTTATTTTCAGCCGCAAACCTGTAACCAGGCAGTGGTTCAAAATACCTCGGAAATAAATGTATTCCCATAACCTTTTGGAAAAGAAGGAATCGTTTTATAAAAGTACAAGTATTTAAAATACACAGAGGTAAAGAGCACTGGGTCCGTAAATAGAGCATGGAGTCGTCAATTCAAAAAACGCACTGGGGCAGTAAATATATTCATGTTGGCACAGTGTCATGGACTATTTGATGAATGCTGACAAAAAAAAGTGATTTTCAATCAAATGTTTTAATTTAAATTTGCAGTTTTTAAAAGATCAGTAATGTGTGATTTTAGATAATTTTTCCTCAAGCCAAATTCCAAAATATTTATCATCGGGGGAACTTTTTGAACTGAATCGTGATCTGAGTTCTGGGATGAAAGAATATATATATATATATATATATATATAAATTGTTTTGTTGCATTTAGTACAGTACTTCTGTAGTGCCAGGAAGTCAGACAATAAGAATGAATAAGCCTGGTTCATTGAAGGCACTGGGAAACATGACACTCTATCATCAGCAAAATAAAAAAGTAAAATACAGTGTGAATGCCAAAGATCCACAACATAGCCCTGGAGAACACCTTCACATAAAAAATAATCTAATTTGACACTGTTCTGTCACAATGACATCACGTCCCCACTGACACACACATCTACACATATTTATTGAGTAACACTTTAACTTATGATCCGAACACAATTTTCTGAACACAATGTTCTTCAAATGGAACTCTAGCAACTTTTGACCTGAAGGCTTAATCTAAATTTGTGGTCTTCTTAATATGCCCTACGCAGTGTTTGGACAAACACACACACTTGTACACACACACACACACACACACACACACACACACACACTTGTACACACACACACACACACACACTTTGTGTCTTCCTTTTTGAAAGTCACAATTCTGCTGTTTGTGAGTGAGAGAGAGTACGTCTCTGCGGTGTGTGTTTGTGTGTGTGTGTGTGAGAGACAGAGAGAGAGAGTTTGTGTGTGTGTTTAAGTGATGGAAAATGTTTTTGCCAAAACAACGAATATATCTGCTGCACAGGGCAGTGTCCCCCCTATATTATGCTCTCATTATAACCGAATACCCCAAATATAATAAATATCAAAGAGTAGTTATCTGGGTAGAGGTGAGACAGGAAACCCAGAACACCACCTTGTATCTGTGACTTCCTGTTAGAGTGAGAGAAGTGAAATACATTTCTGGGAGCAGAAAAAACAGATGGTTGAACTTTCATTTACCTTAATTTACGTGTGTATGTGAACGTGTGTGTCAGCAAATGTGTGTGTTAGCCTGTGTCGAGCATCGTGTGGATGTGTGTGTGTGTGTGAGTGATTTATAAACGCACAGTCCCTGTTTCACATCCCCAAATATTTTGAAAACAAGCAAATCTCTTGAATATATGGAGGAGAAAGAAGAGAGAGGGAGGATATATGGAGGAGAAAGGAGAGAGGGAGGATATATGGAGGAGAAAGGAGAGAGGGAGGATATATGGAGGAGACAGGAGAGAGGGGGGATATATGGAGGAGAAAGGAGAGAGGGGGAGGATATATGGAGGAGAAAGGAGAGGGGGAGGATATATGGAGGAGAAAGGAGAGAGGGGGGATATATGGAGGAGAAGGGAGAGAGGGGGAGGATATATGGAGGAGAGATTCAGGGTAGGGTGGCAGGACAGAAGCCTTTTTTACAAAGGAAAACATCCAAGCATGGCTGAAGTCTGCAAAAACAAACATCAAGTCCTTGAAAAGCATGTGGGATAATGTGTTATGGTCTGATGAAACCAAGGTTGACATTTTTGACCATAACTCCAAAAGTAACTTTGTTGCAAAAACAACACTGCACATTACCCAAAGAACACCGTACCCACAGTAAAGCATGGTGGTGGCAGCATCATGCTTTGGGTGCTGTTTTTCTTCAGCTGGAACTGGGGCCTTTGTCAGGGTGGAGGGAATTATGAACAGTCAATTTTGGCACAAAAAAGTAAAAGAAAGCTGAAAATAAACAGGAAGTTCACCATTCAGCACAACAACGACCCAAAGAACCCACCCCGAACCAAAAAGTATGGCTTCACCAGAAGAAGATGAACATTTTGGAATGGATTTCAGTTTGTTTTTCAATTAAATTGTTCACGTAAGAGATCACATAAAAGCTGGAAAAGTTCTGACATGACTTACCTTTCTCACATTTGTGTGTAGACTTTTCATATCCACTGTAGCAAGGCTAATCAGGGAGAAAGGGAGAACACAGGTAAGCATAATGGAGCTCTATTTCTCTGTCTAATGTGATTTAGGTTTTATTTAACAGAGAAACTTTCCTGGACTTCTGCAAAGCGTTCCGTTTCTCTGTTGTCGTAGCAACTGGATATACCTGTCTGCACTTTGCTCTGATTTGTCACATATTTACATATATTTGAATGCATTTCTGCATGAAGGTTTGGGTTAAAATAACACTGCACCTGTGAGGAAAGACAAAAAAGAGAGTAAAAGCAGGAGAAGGATGAAGTGAGACTGACAGCTAGAGAAAGAGAGAGAGAGAGAGAGAGAGAGAGAGAGGGGGGGAGAGGGGGTGAGAGAGAGGGAGAGGGGGGGAGAGATGGAGAGGGGGGGATAGAGAGGGAGAGGGGGGGAGAGAGAGAGGGAGAGGGGGAGAGAGAGGGAGGGAGAGGGAGATAGGGAAAACCTCCGTCTTCCAGAGGTCTGGGGGAAGCGAGGACAGGCAGGCGTCCAGGTCCTGTCTAGCCCGGACAGGGGCCTCATGTCTGGGTACTCAGGAGCAGACAGCCCAGGCCTGAGGCTACAACAGCATACACATGATCCTGTGTGTTCACACAGCGGTTGAACCCCGGTAGACACCCTCCCCTCTGGCTGTGTAGAGGCCCAGTGCATATTGTACCATGCAGAGGTCAGGGGTCTGGGGTCTTTAAACACATACAGTAAACGTACACACACACAGACACACACAGACACACAGAGACACCAGACAGACACACTCACACAGACACACACAGACACACACAGACACGCACAGACACACACACACACACACACACACACACACACACCACACCACACAACACCGACACACACAGACACACACAGACACACACACACACACAGACACACACAGACACACACAGACACACACACAGACACACCACTCCACACTTACACAGACTCACACAGACACACACAGACACACACACACAGACACACACACACACACATCAAATTATTTCAGGGCAGCTAGGCTTAATATCCGAGGAAACATTTCTGTGACCCGCTCACGCAAGCTGAAAAAAATCTTCTTCTACCTTTCTGCTCTACTGTATACAGCAAATGCGCTTAAAATGCCACATTGTTAAAACAGCCTGGGGACGTATACAGCAAGTGATGTCAGTTTAACTTAGATTTCAAAACCTTCTCTATTATTTTCGAAGGGGCTGTCAACGATGATACAAATACCCAAAGTGAATTGACTTACTTTTTCAGTGTTCATGTTACAACCCATTTTCTCTCAGTTAAGCGCTATTTCTGAATTTACCTTTGTTCCTGACTTCACCACTTGGTGGCGATCATGCTATCTGCCCACATCTGCTCCGTCATGGCTTCAATTTAGTTCATTATTCTTCTATATCAGTAATGACCAGGAATGCTTTTTACCCGGTCGTGTGTGTGTGTGTGTTTTGTGTGTGTGTGTGTGTGTGTGTGTGTGTGTGTGTGTGTGTGTGTGTGTGTGTGTGTGTGTGAAAGAGAGAAAGGAGAAAAGCCCCGGGTCAGATAACTCAGTGAAAGTGTCTGTGATTGGTCTAGAGCAGCAATACATAAACCAAGCCAGGATGTCATTATCCTATAATAAATCAATGTATAAAAATACTTCAGATTTTTAAATTTATACTTCGGGAAATACAACAACAGTTTCAGAAAACCACTCCAAGTTAAAGAACATTCTCTGAACTATACAAGATGAGTTTCATATTGTTAAACAAATGGCACTCTAGAACCTTGAGATAGGATCACGATAAAGGACAGAAAACCTGAGACAGGTAGAGGAGAAGTGTCACGCCTTTCAGAAGATCTGAGACAGGTAGAGGAGATGTGTCACGCCTTTCAGAAGATCTGAGACAGGTAGAGGAGATGTGTCACGCCTTCCAGAAGATCTGAAACAGGTAGAGGAGATGTGTCAAGCCTTCCAGAAGATCTGGGACAGGTAGAGGAGATGTGTCACACCTAACAGAAGATCTGAAACAGGTAGAGGAGATGTGTCACGCCTTCCAGAAGATCTGAAACAGGTAGAGGAGATGTGTCACACCTTCCAGAAGATCTGAGACAGGTAGAGGAGATGTGTCACGCCTTCCAGAAGATCTGAAACAGGTAGAGGAGATGTGTCACGCCTTCCAGAAGATCTGGGACAGGTAGAGGAGATGTGTCACACCTTCCAGAAGATCTGAAACAGGTAGAGGAGATGTGTCACGCCTTCCAGAAGATCTGAAACAGGTAGAGGAGATGTGTCACACCTTCCAGAAGATCTGAGACAGGTAGAGGAGATGCGTCACACCTTCCAGAAGATCTGAAACAGGTAGAGGAGATGTGTCACGCCGTTAATTAGGGGAACTCGGGGGAGGGAGGGGGTACAGACCAGCTGCATCGAGGGAGAATAGTTGAAGATAAGGGAGTTGTTTGGGAGGGGGGGTGGAGGGGCGGGGCTGATGAACTGGCTTCCTTGTCTTCTTTCAGAAGGCTCCTTCCTTTCTCTTTCTCTGTTCTCTATCCATTCTCTCTCTCTGTTCTCTCGTTCTCTCAGTCCCTTTTAACAGTAATCAGATCCTACAAGACAAGCAACACTCCGACCAAATGAAGAAAAAACATAGAGCGAGTGAAAGAGGGGAAGAGGAAGGGAAATTAAAAGAGGCAGAGGGGAAGAAAGGGGGGGGGGCGAGTGAGAAGAGAACAGAGACGGAGAGAAAGAATGGAGAGAGACGGGGGACAGAGAACGGAGGTAGTTAGCAGATAAAAACTGTCTCTGCTCCGTAAAATGACCCCTTCTCTTTTAGGGAGTTGTTCCCAGAATGTTTCCTCTTTTCCTTTCTCTCTTTCTCTGTCTATAAATTTCTTTTTCTCTCTGAAGCTTTCTGCCTCTCTCAAACTCTCTCTTTTTAATGGTATTTACTAGTGGCAAGGGAAACATTTGTTCACATCATCAACGCAACATTTGAAAGACATAATAAATAGCAAAATAAAACATCACACATTACATTTTTTATTTTAAAAAAGCAATAATGGTGTAAACATTCTGTACATGTTTCTAAAAGTGGGGCATTTCAAAGGTTTTTATGAGCTATGAGTGTTTATGTTTCCCAAATCTTGCTAGATTATATGTACCAGGATGTTAGGAAGTGCAGCTCAGTTTCCACCTGTGTTGTGTGCACATATCCTGCTCACTGAATCAACTGGATCCTATTTTCCAGGATGTTAGGAAGTGCAGCTCAGTTTCCACCTGTGTTCCACCTCAGTTTCCACCCAAAGCATAACGTTTCCACCTCCATGTTTGACGGTGTAGATGGTCATAGGCAGCATTCTTCATCCTCCAAACATGGCGAGTTGAGTGTCCACTACAGAGCATCCTCCTTTAAAGCTTAGGATATAGACTGTGTATTGGTAGGAGAGTACAGGCGTGCCGAAAACAAACACAAACACACACACACAGACGAAGACTAACAGGGGAACTCTCACACACAAGCTCTCGCCAGGTCATTGTGTGTGAGTTCACAGAGAGGTTGATGTGCAACAGTGTGTGTGTGTCTGTGTGTGTGTGTGTTTGTGTGTGTGTGTTTTTGAATCCCATTCTAGTCTGTTGAATCCATCAGAAGTTTTTTTATTTTTCGATTAAGGCTGGAGTGTGTCTGTATATATGTGTGTGTGTGTTCCTGGCAGGTGGTATGTTGTTAAGTGTGTGTGTGTGTGTGTGTGTATATACACAACGGCATGTGCGTAGGTGTGTGTGTGTGAGAGAGAATAGTGCCTTCTGGCTGATATAAACTTAACAGCTTCAAGGTTAAGAAACTCGCAATTACATTCTTGGAAAATGTGTGAGTGTGTGTGTGTGTGTGTGTGTAGGTTTGCGTGCCTGTGATCTATGTTAATAGCATGGGAACTCAAATTTACAACGTTATCTTAATGATTTTAGAGTGTGCAGCAATAAAGACAGAAACATGCACACACAGTACTGTATAAACACTATGAAGATCTTATACAGGCCGCCAAGGGTCATGACCCCTGACCTCTATGGAATGTTAGTGTATGGAACACACGGAAGCATCACGCGTTCCGGTGACCCTGCAGGCACACACACACACACACACACACACACAATACATGAATTCTCAGGCTCTAATGACCCCCTGATGGAATCACACACACACCAACAGGATCTCACAAACTTTAGTCAACATTGGACGTTTGTGTGTTGTGTCAGATGTATGTATGTGTGTTGTGTCATGTGTATTTTACACATATCTATTTGTGACGGGTATTTTACACATATCTATTTGTGACGGGTATTTTACACATATCTTTTTGTGACGGGTATTTTACACATATCTATTGGTGACGGGTATTTTACACATATCTATTTGTGACAAAATGTTTATGAAGATCGTGTGTGTTTTTGTGTGTGTGTGTGTGTGTGTTTGTGTGTGTGTGTGTGTGTGTGTTTGTGTGTGTGTGTGTGTGTGTGTATGTGTGTTTGTGTGTGTGTGTGTGTGTGTGTTTGTGTGTGTGTGTGTGTGTGTGTGTTTGTGTGTGTGTGTGTGTTTGTGTGTGTGTGTGTGTGTGTGTTTGTGTGTGTGTGTGTGTTTTGTGTGTGTGTGTGTGTGTTTTGTGTGTGTGTGTGTGTGTTTGTGTGTGTGTGTGTGTGTGTGTGTGTTTGTGTGTGTGTGTGTGTGTGTTTGTGTGTGTGTGTTTGTGTGTGTGTGTGTTTGTGTGTGTGTGTGAGTGTGTGTGTGTTTGTGTGTGTGTTTGTGTGTGTGTGTGTGTGTGTGTTGTGTGTGTGTGTGTGTGTGTGTGTGTGTGTGTGTGTGTGTGTGTGTGTGTGTGTGTGTGTGTGTGTGTGTGTGTGTGTGTGTGTGTGTGTGTGTGTGTGTGTGTGTGTGTGTGTGTGTGTGTGTTGCAGGACAGAAGTACACATTGTTTGTTATCAGAACCCATCAGCTCAGTGTATTTTCCGTTCTCCTCTTACCAGTTGACAGGTCATAGGTAAAGAGTCACAAACACTGTGAGCAGATAACATTTATGTAAAGAAAGCAGAGAAACAGAAGTTCATTAGGAAATAATCTAAAAGAAGAAACATACTATTCAGTGAAATATTTATGAAATTAAATTTGTTCAGGAGACATGAAAAACACATAACATTCGACCCAACTAACTACTATTATAAAATTTGAGTAGTAGGTTTATATTTCACACCCACCAAAAGAAAAGTGAAATAAGGAAATGAGATGGTGACAGGTTTAGACCCAATCCTGTGGAGCAGCTGATCGTCTGTTAACCCCGGTCTGTCCCATCATGGAGAGGGGGAGGAGAGAGGAGAGGTGGGGGAGATGGAGAGAGGAGGGGGAGAGGAGAGACGGGAGGAGAGAGGAGGAGAGGAGAGGAAAGGGGGAGAGGAGAGAGGAGAGGAGGAGGAGATGAAGAGAGGAGGAGAGAGGAGAGAGGAGAGAAGAGGTGGGGGAGATGGAGAGAGGGGGGGGAGAGGAGAGGAGGGGTGGGGGAGAGAGGAGGAGAGGAGAGAAAAGGGGGAGAGGAGAGAGGAGAGGAGGGGGAGATGGATAGAGGAGGGGGAAAAGGAGAGAAGAGAGGGGGAGGGAGAGGTGGAGAGGAGGATTGGGAGGGGGTGGGATGAGGGAGAAAGAGGGTGAGACAGAGGGAGAGGGGTCTCTCTGTCTCTCTTCTTCTCTCTGTCTCTCTCTCTTCTTTCTGTCTCTCCTCTTCCTCTCTCCCTTTAGGTCTGAATGGTTAAATGAAACCACCACATCTCCTTATCACTGAAAACGCATCCCCAGTTCATCCCAGGAGACGACCTGTAAGAAAGAGAGTGAAGTCATTCCCCTATCTGTCTTTTGTTGCACTGAACACTTCTTCATTGACAGAACTTCCATTAGGACTTCCAGGGGGGGGCACTTTCCAGTAAACTGTGCCCCAAGAGAGGTGCTCCAGTTGGGGATTAATGAGAGGGTAATGGCAGGTCACTGTGGATCTTCCCTTCTACCATGAATAGCAGAGAAAGGTGAATTTAAGGCCACTGTTATGGAGTTTAAATACACACACACACACACACAGGCACACACACACACACACACACACACACGCACGCACGCACGCACACGCACACACACACCATCACACCACCACACCACCACACCACCACACCATTACACCACCACACCACCACCCCATTACTCCACCACACCACCAAACCATCACACCACCAAACCATCACACCACCACCCCATTACAACACCACAACACCACCCCATTACACCACCACACCACCAAACCATCACACCACCAAACCATCACACCACCACACCACCACACCACCACACCATTACTCCACCACACCACCAAACCATCACACCACCAAACCATCACACCACCACCCCATTACACCACCACACCACCACACCACCAAATCATCAAACCATCACACCACCACACCATCACACCACCACACCATCACTTCACCACACCACCACACCATCACACCACCACACCACCACACCACCAAACCATCACACCACCACACCACCACACCACCACACCACCACACCATCACACCACCACACCACCAAACCATCACACCACCACACCACCAAACCATCACACCACCACACCATCACACCATCACACCACCACACCATGACACCACCACACCATTACACCACCAAACCACCACACCATCACACCACCACACCACCACACCATCACACCACCACACCATTACACCACCTCACACTGGGGCGGCAGTCCCTCAGTGGGTTGAGTCGGTTGTCTATCAATCGGAAGGTTTGTGGTTCGATCCCCGGTTCCTCCTGGGAAAGTGTCGAGGTTTCCATGAGCAAGACACCTAACCCCAGCTGCTCCTGGCGAGCCTGCAGTCGCCTTGCATGGTAGACGCGGTCGTCAGTGAATGTGACGCAGGATCTGTAAAGCGCTTTGGATAAAAGCGCTTTATGAAAGCGCAGCATTTATCATTCACACCACCACATCATCACGCATAAACCATCCCCCTGGCTAATACAAAAGGTGCTTGTGTTTGTCCCCAAAAGATCTTTTATTCCCTAACCAACCAACTTCTTCATATTTAAATATATATTACATAAATCTATATTAAGGTGTCATTGATACATGACGAGCCTTCTCCGATCACACGTTGCACAATCCAGTTGAAGTGGTTACATTGAGTCATGTTTTATTCCTGTCCACAGTCACTATAAACACCGAGAGAACTTGACGATGAACTTGAGGTCTGTCCCATAACGCCGTGATTTACAGCTGTGCGGTTCTCGGTGAATCATTCGGATTCCTCACGGTGTGACTGGACTCCACTTCCGGTGTTGTTTTGGCTCCGCTGGACTCATATGGGCTTACGATAAATCACCGGGTGTTTCTGTCTGTTGTTCGTGGCAGATTTGAGGTCAGTGTTGGTCTCTGTTGTGTGGTTGTCACTGTTGACTGCTGGTGATGTTTGAGTGTGAATCATCAGTGTGAACTCTGCCATCTGTTGCTCAGGCCTTAAGTCAGCAGGTTGTCCAGAAGGAAACGACTGTTCCTCCGCGTTGTCCTGTTTCGGACTTTACGGGTTCTGGAATGCCGCTGATTCTAAGCGGTTTTCTGGAGAACGTCCAGGGAATCGCAAGGCAGAGAGACGAACGAGCGTTTGACGGCTTAAAGATAATGTCTGTCACACCTGCCTGCCTCATCCAGATCAAGAGAAAGAAGGGGAATTTAAAGAAAGCTGCGATGGAAAGGTAGGACAGAGGTCAGGGTGGGCGTGTGAGAGAGACCTTCTCCTAACCCGAGGAGATGAGTAGGAGAACAGAAGTGTCCTTGGCATTGATGCACAAGCAGTTTGGAAGCTGCCATTTGGATGCGTTTCCCAGGAATATGGACGAAAATGGGAAACAGACAGACTTGGCGTCCCAAACAGAACTGTTCCCTATAGAGCAAACCACATCACAGTAGTACCCTATTTACTAAGCCTGCGGTAGTGTTCTGTGCAGGTAGTAGGGTGCTGTTTGGGATTCCCAATCCTGGCTAGTTTCAGCTGGTTGGACCAGGACGTGTCCAGTGTTAGAGGACCCTTTCAAGGAACACAAGATCCAGAGAGACCAAATGGAATTCTCTCACTTCGTTCTCCTCTCTCTTTCTCCGTCTCAAACCTTCCCTCTCTCCACTCGCTAAACCGGTCCATCTCCTCCTCTCTTTCATTTCTCCTTAATTCTTAATTTTTGCCTCACATGGTTCATCGCCTAATATCATTTAATTAAAACTTCTGAACCCGGTCAACCCACTGGTACCAAACATCTCAGCTGTCAATGGGCCCACATATATGTCAATGGGCCCACATATATGTCAATGGGCCGATTTATATGTCAATGGGCCCACATATATGTCAATGGGTCGATTTATATGTCAATGGGCCCACATATATGTCAATGGGCCGACTTATATGTCAATGGGCCCACATATATGTCAATGGGCCGACTTATACGTCAATGGGCCCACATATATGTCAATGAGCCCATATATATGTCAATGGGCCCACTTATATGTCAATGGGCACACATATATGTCAATGGGCCCACATATATGTCAATGGGCCGACTTATATGTCAATGGGCCGACTTATATGTCAATGGGCCCACGTATTTGTCAATGGGCCCACATATATGTCATTGGGCCCACATATATGTCAATGTGCCCACATATATGTCAATAGGCCCACATATATGTCAATGTGCCCACATATATGTAAATGGGCCCACATATATGTCAATGGGCCCAATTATATGTCAATGGGCCAACATATATGTCAATGGGCCCACCTATATGTCATTGGGCCCACATATATGTCATTGGGCCCACATATATGTCAATGGGCCCATATATATGTCAATGGGCCCACATATATGTCATTGGGCCCACATATATGTCAATGGGCCCACATATATGTCAATGGGCCCACATATATGTCATTGGGCCCACATATATGTCAATGGGCCGACATATATGTCAATGGCCCAAATACACATTTACACACATCCACACATTTACACACATTTACACACATCCACACATTTACACACATCCACACATTTACATACATTTACACACATTTACACACATCCACACATTTACACACATTTATTTACAAGCATGAGCATTTGTATTTTAGAGTATCTGTGTGTGTTGTGAAACAGACAGACTAAAACATCTGTCTAGCAGATTTTCAAACTCTCCTTCAACTCTACATCTCAGGCTGGTGTCCAATCCTTCCTACTTTTAACTAGGTCAGGAACACATGCTGTTCTACCTCAAACTGACCTGCAGGTATCGAGGACAGAACACCAACCTGTTCTACACCAAACTGTTCTACATTTATCTAGGACAGAATACCAACCTGTTCTACAGCAAACTGTTCTACATTTATCTAGGACAGAACACCAGCATGTTCTACAGCAAACTGTTCAACATTTATCTAGGACAGAACATCAGCATGTTCTACAGCAAACTGTTCTACATTTATCTAGGACAGAACACCAGCATGTTCTACAGCAAACTGTTCTACATTTATCTAGGACAGAACATCAGCATGTTCTACAGCAAACTGTTCTACATTTATCTAGGACAGAACACCAGCATGTTCTACAGCAAACTGTTCTACATTTATCTAGGACAGAACACCAGCATGTTCTACAGCAAACTGTTCTACATTTATCTAGGACAGAACATCAGCATGTTCTACAGCAAACTGTTCTACATTTATCTAGGACAGAACACCAGCATGTTCTACAGCAAACTGTTCTACATTTATCTAGGACAGAACACCAAACTGTTCTACATTTATCTAGGACAGAACACCAAACTGTTCTACATTTATCTAGGACAGAACACCAGCCTGTTCTACACCAAACTGTTCTACATTTATCTAGGACAGAACACCAACCTGTTCTACACCAAACTGTTCTACATTTATCTAGGACAGAACACCAACATGTTCTACACCAACCTGTTCTACATTTATCTAGGACAGAACACCAGCATGTTCTACACCAAACTGTTCTACATTTATCTAGGACAGAACACCAGCCTGTTCTACACCAAACTGTTCTACATTTATCTAGGACAGAACACCAGCCTGTTCTACAGCAAACTGTTCTACATTTATCTAGGACAGAACACCAGCATGTTCTACAGCAAACTGTTCTACATTTATCTAGGACAGAACACCAAACTGTTCTACATTTATCTAGGACAGAACACCAAACTGTTCTACATTTATCTAGGACAGAACACCAGCATGTTCTACAGCAAACTGTTCTTCATTTATCTAGGACAGAACACCAAACTGTTCTACATTTATCTAGGACAGAACACCAAACTGTTCTACATTTATCTAGGACAGAACACCAGCATGTTCTACAGCAAACTGTTCTACATTTATCTAGGACAGAACACCAGCCTGTTCTACACCAAACTGTTCTACATTTATCTAGGACAGAACACCAACCTGTTCTACACCAACTTGTTGTACATTTATCTAGGACAGAACACCAGCCTGTTCTACACCAAACTGTTCTACATTTATCTAGGACAGAACACCAACCTGTTCTACACCAAACTGTTCTACATTTATCTAGGACAGAACACCAACCTGTTCTACACCAACCTGTTCTACATTTATCTAGGACAGAACACCAGCATGTTCTACAGCAAACTGTTCTACATTTATCTAGGACAGAACACCAGCCTGTTCTACACCAAACTGTTCTACATTTATCTAGGACAGAACACCAACCTGTTCTACACCAACCTGTCCTACATTTATCTAGGACAGAACACCAAACTGTTCTACATTTATCTAGGACAGAACACCAAACTGTTCTACATTTATCTAGGACAGAACACCAAACTGTTCTACACCAAACTGTTCTACATTTATCTAGGACAGAACACCAGCCTGTTCTACATCAAACTGTTCTACATTTATCTAGGACAGAACACCAGCCTGTTCTACACCAAACTGTTCTACATTTATCTAGGACAGAACACCAAACTGTTCTACATTTATCTAGGACAGAACACCAGCCTGTTCTACACCAAACTGTTCTACATTTATCTAGGACAGAACACCAACCGGTTCTACACCAAACTGTTCTACATTTATCTAGGACAGAACACCAGCCTGTTCTACACCAAACTGTTCTACATTTATCTAGGACAGAACACCAGCCTGTTCTACACCAAACTGTTCTACATTTATCTAGGACAGAACACCAACCGGTTCTACACCAAACTGTTCTACATTTATCTAGGGCAGAACACCAACCTGTTCTACACCAAACTGTTCTACATTTATCTAGGACAGAACACCAAACTGTTCTACATTTATCTAGGGCAGAACACCAACCTGTTCTACACCAAACTGTCTCTCCCACTCCCACTTACCCCTCCTGCCTCCCCCTCCCCATCTCCCTCCCTCCCTCCAGTAAGTTCTTTCCTTGTCTAATTGCTGAACGATTAGTTAATTAGGATATCAGTGAACTGAGCGTGTGCATTGACCCCAGGTGACCTCTTGTTACCCCCGGCAACCCCTGCTGAACCAGGATGCACTCACACTGCGATAAAGTCAGACTTTGTCAGATCACATTATTGATAAACACACACTGTGTATTTCTCGCTGTTAGGCACACACACACACACACACACACACACACATGAATTTCAGCATAATCACATGCACGCATTTTCCTTGCCTACACGAGCACAGACATAGAGAGTACGAAGCATACAGACATCAATCAAACAGACCACAGTGCCACATCAACACAGCCACACCACATCTTGTTAGCCACATTTTGATTGCCACATTTTGATTGCCACATCTTGATTGCCACATCTTGTTCGCCACATCTTGTTCGCCACATCTTGTTCGCCACATCTTGTTCGCCACATCTTGTTCGCCACATCTTGTTTGCCACATTTTGATTGCCACATTTTGATTGCCACATCTTGATTGCCACATCTTGTTTGCCACATCCTGTTAGCCACATCTTGTTCGCCACATCTTGTTCGCCACATCTTGTTAGCCACATCTTGTTTGCCACATCCTGTTTCCCACATCCTGTTTGACACATCCTGTTAGCCACATCCTGTGGGGTTCGTCTCAAACTACAATGAGAAAAACTACAGAGGGAATAGAGTGCAATTTAGGACGCCGCCTCTGTTTAATTGTTGGAAAATACTTGTGTGTTTACTTCTACAGAGTTCCTGTATATGACTCTAACAGACTGCAGTAAACCTGCTTGGTCAATCGGCTAATGAATTCACTGTCAATCAAAGTGGTTGGAAAACACAATGCTCTGTTCAGGAGAACCAAACGTGGTTCACCAGGAAGCACCAATTCATGGCCTTGACCTGACCTTCACCCATTTATAGTGGAAGCTAGGATAACACCCGGGTGAAGGATGAAAGGTCAAGGGTCAGAAGGATTTGTTGTAAAAAGCGCAGGTTATCACCCTGTCATCATTCCTCCCAGCAGGAGGCCATGGAACCGGGGCCAGCGTGCCAAAGGTCAAAGTTCAGCAGGGAAGGGACACCAAATACCCACACAGTGAGAGTTGTATAACATTTAGACATTTTGCCAGAGAGGGAGGGAGATAGAGACAGGGTGAGAGACGACAGACATACAGAGAGACAGACAGACAGAGAAAGGAAGAGAGACAGGCAGAGAAAGGGAGAGAGAGAGAGACATTACATGAGAGAAACATCTGGTTGCCAGATGCTTTCTGAGTCATACCTGGGTTAGCTGGGTTTGGGTGAAGAACTCACACACACACACACACACACACACACACACACACACACACAGACTCTCTCAAACAAACACATACAAACTGCTGTGTGCAGATTGCTGCCAGGTTAGGTCGACTCACGGACAAATCTGACACCTGACTCTCTCTTTCTCTCACACACACACACACACACACACTCACACACACACACACACTCACACACACATTCACACACCTGACGCTCTCTTTCTCTCCCTATCTCACACACACACACACACACACATTCACACACCTGACTCACTTGTAAGGGTTCATATAGGGGTGATATGTTCAACAAGAAAGAGGGAGAGAGAGAGAGAGAGAGAGAGAGAGGGAGGGAGGGAGGGATGAAGAGGGAAGAAGAGAAGGAGAAAGAGAGAAGTGCGCAGAGAGTGAACGAAAAAGAGAGACGGAGAGGAAGACATGGTGTGAATTAAAAAGAGTAGAGTTGGAAGCTGTCTAGAGATTAGGAGGAAAGGAGTGAGGAAGGGAGGGAGGGAGTGAGGGAGGAAGGGAGGGAGTGAGGGATGGAGTTAAGGAAGTAGAGAGGGAGAGAAGGAGGCAGGGAAGTAGAGAGGGAGAGAAGTAGGGGGGGATATCAACTTACCCACAAGGCAGTGCCAGTCAGGCGATCAGAGGTCATCAGGTCTCACAAGCAGCCGGGGACCGGCCAAGATCGATACATTCTGATGTCGCATAAGGCAGGTCCGATTACCAATCCATTTGAAAGAAACACTAGAGTGTTGTTCCACACCGAGGTACACACACACACACATAAATAACACAAAGACACAACTGATAAACACGACTGGATCTGACTGAATCAGTTCAAAGGGAAGAATGGCGTTTTTGAAGGAGCTTCTAACTCAGATATGAGCAACCAAAAGGCGATAAAACTTGAGACCTTTGTAGGCTTTTGGAAACAGGATGTAGACGAGATAATGTTTCCCCCTGTGTTTGGACTAAAGTCTCGTACAGGCATCGGTTTGGATGAAACAATATCCCTGATAAGCGTTTATTCACCAAGGAGATTGGCGTAGAGAAACGCAATGCTTTTATGCATCCACCAGCCTGTGCAGGTAGAGGAGTTGGCAGATATGGGTGTGTATTCACAGACACACACACACACACAGACACACACACAGGTAGATCATAGATGGGTGCCCTGCAGAACAAAATAGGTTAAAGAAGCAGAGGAACACGTAATCACCACAATCTCTTCCGGGAACGTGATGTTTTGGTTGTCTTGTTTTCATCAAATTTGCCGTGTGGTACGTGTGTTTGTGTGGTACGTGTGTGTGTGTGGTACGTGTGTGTGTATGGTACGTGTGTGTGTGGTACGTGTGTGGTACGTGTGTGTGGTACGTGTGTGTGTATGGTACATGTGTGTGTGTGGTACGTGTGTGTGTGTGGTACGTGTGTTTGTGTGGTACGTGTGTGTGTGGTACGTGTGTGTGTGTGGTACGCGTGTGTGTGTGGTACGCGTGTGTGTGTGTGGTACGTGTGTGTGTGTGTGTGTGTGTGGTACGTGTGTGGGGTACGTGTGTGTGTGTGTGTTCCTCTGAACTTGCACACATATGATACACTACAGACCTGTCCAGTTTTCATCATGGCTCTTACACTCGTCTCATATTCCTCATTGCCTCTCCATCTCTTTTTCATTCGTCTCATTCTCACTCTTTATTTCTTAATAAATCCCCTCCATTTATCTCGTATTCTCTATCCATCTTGTCTTCTCACCTTCTCAGATTGACTCCTCACTTACCCTCTCCTTTCACCTCCCTCTCACCCTATTATTTTTCCGACCTCTCTTCTCCTCTCTCCTCCCTCTCTCCTTCTCTCCTCCACCAATGTGTCAGTATGTTTAATGTCATCGTTTCATCTAAGAGTCTGTCTCTAGTTAACATTTTAAACAGAGAATTCAATCTTTTCTCTTTTTCTCTTTTCATCCCTCTTTCAACAAGACTTTATACAGCTATGAGACAGCGGAGAAAATGCAGATCTTTGGGTTGTCTTCTTCACTCACTGGTCAAAGGCACACGCACACGCACAGACACACACACAAACACACACACACACGCACAGACACAGACACACGCACAGACACAGACACAAACAAACACACATGTTCCAGTGATATTATGTTCCAGTGATATTATGTTCCAGTGATATTATGTTCCAGTGATATTATGTTCCAGTGATATTATGTTCCAGTGATATTATGTTCCAGTGATATTATGTTCCAGTGATATTATGTTCCAGTGATATCATGTTCCAGTGATATTATGTTCCAGTGATATCATGTTCCAGTGATATCATGTTCCAGTGATATCATGTTCCAGTGATATTATGTTCCAGTGATATTATGTTCCAGTGATATTATGTTCCAGTGATATCATGTTCCAGTGATATCATGTTCCAGTGATATTATGTTCCAGTGATATTATGTTCCAGTGATATTATGTTCCAGTGATATTATGTTCCAGTGATATTATGTTCCAGTGATATCATGTTCCAGTGATATCATGTTCCAGTGATATTATGTTCCAGTGATATCATGTTCCAGTGATATTATGTTCCAGTGATATTATGTTCCAGTGATATTATGTTCCAGTGATATCATGTTCCAGTGATATTATGTTCCAGTGATATTATGTTCCAGTGATATTATGTTCCAGTGATATTATGTTCCAGTGATATCATGTTCCAGTGATATTATGTTCCAGTGATATTATGTTCCAGTGATATTATGTTCCAGTGATATTATGTTCCAGTGATATTATGTTCCAGTAATATTATGTTCCAGTGATTTTATGTTCTGGTAGTATCTTGCTTAAATATGAGGACGGCACAAATGAAGTTTTAGGGACAAACACTTATACAATTATTACCGCAGTTTTACCTAGTAAAATACGCAAGCAAAGTTATGTATTTGTTCAGTGGAATATTAGGACAAACACCAAATGTTTGCCTTTATACTATATTACCGTAGTTATACTGAGTAAAATATGCAAACAAAGTTATTTTCTGAAATGGGAGTTTAGGTTTTGGTAAAATTGTAGCCCAGTGTTACTTAAACTAGTCCGGAACCCTGTCCTGTTTTGGTCTGGATCTGACTCATGACACAGACACACGTGTGTGTTACAGTAATATCAAATCTAATCAGGTGTGTGTGCTCTGATATTGATCATATATATGGCTCAGCTTTACATCCTCTGGGAAGGGTTCTGGAAAACAAACACAAAGACACACACACACACACACACACACACTGCTCCTGTTTTACTTGTGACCTTGAACAGATGTGTGCGTATGTGTGTTTGTTTGTGAGTGTGTAGTTAAGTGTGTGCTGGGTGTATGTGTATAAATAACTTTGACAGTACGGAGGAACACCACTAGTATATCTTACACTTAACGACCTGAGAAGACCTAAACACACACACACAAACACACACACACAAAACACACAAACACACTCTCACACTCCTGTTTATTTAACTGGCGACTCTGGACGCATGTTCTGCCTACATGGTGTTTCTGGTAAAGTGTGTGTGTTTGTGGATGCGTGTGTAAAAATGGGTGTGTGCGTTAGTGTGTGTGTGTGTGTGAGCTCAGATTGGTTTGTTTAAATAACCTCCAACAGTATTCAAGAGCAACACTATATCTCACACTTTACGACCTGAGAAACCTACACACACACGCCACACACACCACACAGATCACACACACCACACACACAACAGACAATAGCATGCACATCACACACACGTCTTCCCTCAATAGGAGGTAGAGTTACAGGATGAGGGTAAAGAGAGGTCAGAGCAGGAACACCAAGGGTTAAACCCATGCACACACATGCACACACACACACACACACACACTCACACACACACACACACACACACACGCACACACACACACACACACACACACACACACACACACACACACACACCCTATACCCACACACACACACATGCACACACATGCACACCACACACACACACACTATACACACACACACACTATACACACACATGCACACCATACACACACACACAGACATGCACACACATGCACACACCACACACACACACACTATACCCACACACAGACATGCACACACATGCACACCACACACACACACACACACACACACTATACACACACACACACACACTATACCCACACATGCAAAACCACACACACACACTCACAGACACAGACTCCCAATACACCCTACAAACACACACACACACACACACATGCACACACACACACACACACACACACACACACACACACACACACACACACACACACACTATACACCACATCACCCTGTATAGATAGATATTATAGAAATCAGTCAGTCTGACTCTATAAACTCTGAACACCTGTACAGTTGACTTTTGTATTAATAATAATTTTATTTTGTACACTTGCATTGATCATTGCATGTTCTTTTTCTCTCTGGTCTAGAACCACATCCCTTGTTCCAGGGTTAGGTAAACCACAGACATTTCTGTGGCTTCTATGGTGTTTGTATAGTGTGTGTGCGTATGTGTGTGTGTGTGTCTGTGTCTGTGTCTGTGTGTGTGTGTGTGTGTGTGTGTGTGTGTGTGTGTGTGTGTGTGTGTGTGTGTGTGTGTGTGTGTGTGTGTGTGCAGGTAGGGGGTCTGTGTGTGTGCAGGTAGGGGGTCTGGCCATCTCTCACCAGACTAAACTGAACCTTCATTCTTCCGAGGTCGGAACGTCGGAACTGTCAAATCAGGAATTCTGGAAATTCAGAGGCAGCAACATTCCGCTGGCATCTTCATAATGTTCAACTGGTCTATGTTATTGTACTTAAGGTCAATGACCAGACCACAAACACACAGACACACACACACACACACACACACACAAACACACACACACACACACACACACTGACACACACACACACACACACACACACAGTGCTCTCTCTGGCTGGGTGCAGACACACACACACACACACACACACAGTACTTTCTCTGGCTGGGTGCAGAGACAACACAGCATGATTGCTTCAGCATGATTATAATTTGGATCCTTGGGGACAGACCAGCTCCTGGACGGGAGTACCAACATAGAATTAGGATTACGTGTGTGTGTGTGTGTGTGTGTGTGTGTGTGTGTGTGTGTGTGTGTGTCTGTGTGTGTCTGTGTGTGTGTGTGTGTGTGTGTGTGTGTGTGTGTGTGTGTGTGTGCATCTATGTTACTCTCTGTATTTAGTCAGTGGTACCGGGAAGTCTAAATGAAATCAGGCTCCATATTTTAGCCATGGATTAACTTTAGACACGGTTTAGCATTAGTTTAAGACAGGGATAAGTTTAAGTTTGGCTTTAGACATGCGCTATCTTTACTTTAGCTTTATATACGGCTTAGCTTAAGTTTAGCTTTGACACAGTTTAGCTTTACTATAGCTTTAGACACAGTTAAGCTTTACTTTAGCTTTAGACACAGATTAGCTTTACTTTAGCTTTAGACAGAGTTTATCTTTAATTTAGCTTTAGACACAGTTTAGCTTTGCTTTGGCTTTGACAGAGTTTAGCTTTGCTTTAGACACAGATTAGCTTTTATTTAGCTTTAGACACAGTTTATCTTTGCTTTAGCTTTGACACAGTTTAGCTTAGCTTTAGCTTTAGACACGGTTTAGCTTTGCTTTAGACACAGTTTAGCTTTACTTGAGCTTTAGACAGAGTTTATCTTTGCTTTAGCTTTGACACAGTTTAGCTTAGCTTTAGACACGGTTTAGCTTTGCTTTAGACACAGTTTAGCTTTACTTGAGCTTTAGACACAGTTTATCTTTGCTTTAGCTTTGACACAGTTTAGCTTCACTTTAGCTTTAGACACGGTTTAGCTTTTCTTTAGCTTTGACACAGTTTAGCTTCACTTTAGTTTTAGACACGGTTTAGCTTTACTTTGGCTCTTACACAGTTTAGCTTCACTTTAGCTTTGACACAGTTTAGCGTTGCTTTAGCTTTAGACCCGGTTTAGCTTCCACTCTCTGATGAGGCTTAACATTTCCACATTTTTAGCCACCTTCGTTGCGATACAGAGACAACCAACAATGGATCATTTCACCAGGACAAGAGAATGAGAAATGGAATGTGAGTATGGAGGTCCAACAATCTGTCCAGGAGGCAACTGGACGATTACCCCGTCACAGACGCACACACTCACACACTCCGTATACACACACAGTCTATGAGGGAAGTGTTCTCTTATGCATCGGGTTTTCTTTTTTCGCTGCAGGCAGCAGACTGCGAGTCGGGAGAAAATCAGAGAAAGAGTGGATGAGGAAGAGAGATGTGAGGGAAAAGATGGGATGAGAGAGGTTAATTGAAAGATGATTATGTTTCCTCTACAGGGTAGGTTATGGATGAGTCTGTTATGGATGAGTCAGTTGCCCCTACAGGGTAGGTTATGGATGAGTCAGTTGCCCCTACAGGGTAGGTTATGGATGAGTCTGTTATGGATGAGTCAGTTGCCCCTACATGGTAGGTTATGGATGAGTCAGTTGCCCCTACATGGTAGGTTGTGGATGAGTCTGTTGCCCCTACAGGGTAGGTTATGGATGAGTCAGTTGCCCCTATATGGTAGGTTATGGATGAGTCAGTTGCCCCTATATGGTAGGTTATGGATGAGTCAGTTGCCCCTACATGGTAGGTTATGGATGAGTCAGTTGCCCCTACAGGGCAGGTTATGGATGAGACAGTTGCCCCTACAGGGTAGGTTGTGGATGAGTCAGTTGCCCCTACAGGGTAGGTTGTGGGTTAGTCTGTTGCCCCTACAGGGTAGGTTGTGGATGAGACAGTTGCCCCTACAGGGTAGGTTGTGGATGAGTCTGTTGCCCCTACAGGGTAGGTTATGGATGAGTCTGTTGCCCCTACAGGGTAGGTTATGGATGAGTCTGTTGCCCCTACAGGGTAGGTTTTGGATGAGTCTGTTATGGATGAGTCTGTTGCCCCTACAGGGTAGGTTATGGATGAGTCAGTTGCCCCTACAGGGTAGGTTATGGATGAGTCAGTTGCCCCTACATGGTAGGTTATGGATGAGTCAGTTGCCCCTACAGGGTAGGTTATGGATGAGTCAGTTGCCCCTACAGGGTAGGTTATGGATGAGTCAGTTGCCCCTACAGGGTAGGTTATGGATGAGTCAGTTGCCCCTACAGGGTAGGTTATGGATGAGTCAGTTGCCCCTACAGGGTAGGTTATGGATGAGTCAGTTGCCAGAATTACTAATATTTACGCTCCAGCTTTCTGTTTTTGTTTTGTTTAAACCCACTAACCCTGAACTCTGAACCCTACTAGTGTGACAGAACAACTACATTTAAACACACTCAGAACTTTAACCCATAACTGTTAGAACAGATAGAGTCAAAGATGCGTTTTGGTTGTGTGTTTACTAAGCTGGCTGATGTGTCAACTAAACACATTTACATCCTATTCTGGAGTGAATCATTATAACTGACCGTACATTAACTTGTTCTAATTGCACACACACAGAAACATACAAAGAGCCCAGTCTCTAAGACGAACAAATACACAGAGTAGATTGAGTAGATTGAAGGCGGGGGGAAATTACCGCGTTTGTTTCTGTGAATGATGGCTCTTGTTTGTTTTGGTGCATGAATACTTTTCGGTGTAACGAGCATCATTTTTTCCCCATGATGCAACAGAACACTTAAGCTGTCAAGATAGGGCAGGGAATGAATCGGATCTGGTTAGACCTCTGTTGTCCCAGTCTGACCTTCTCTCCACTGCAATGACACTTGGCTAGAATAACAATAAGACATTCTTCTATCAACTAGCTATTAATATTTCGAAAAAAGATAAATCCAAAAACCGGTTATTCAGATCAGTTTTTCTACTCGGCGTGTGGTTTGTTAAAAAAAGATAAATAGACGTGTTACTATTCCCTCAGGTTCTGGGAAACTATTTTTACAAAATTAAGTTCACTAAATTATAAGAAGGCTGACATAAAAGCCTACAGAGAGAATAGATTTATGTCAATGTGTATTTAACTTTTAGACCTCTGTCTTTCAAAACCCCTCTCTTCTTCCCTCTCTCTTCCCCTCTGTCTTTCTCTTCTTCTCTCTCTCTCTTCCCCTCTCTCTTTCTTTTCCACTCTCTCTTCCCCTCTGTCTTTCTGTTCCTCTCTCTTCCCCTCTGTCTCTCTCTTCCCCTCTGTCTTTCTGTTCCTCTCTCTTCCCCTCTGTCTCTCTCTTCCCCTCTGTCTTTCTGTTCCTCTCTCTTCCCCTCTGTCTCTCTCTTCCCCTCTATCTTTCTTTTCCCCTCTCTCTTCCCCTCTGTCGTTTTTTTCCTCTCTTTCTTTCTGTATTTATCATTATCTATACATTATTGGTCTCATTCTCCCTTAGTTCAATCCAAGAAGCAAAATTAAAAAAAACTATAAAATCTGTACCTGTGTAAATACTTTTACAGGTCAGCGTTATCCAAGGAAACATGCATATCTTATCATGTTATTCGTTTTTCAGGAAGTGCAGCTCAGTTTCCACCACTTTTTGTGCTCGATCAATAGCAAAGCTATAATGACTGTGTACTGTGTTTTTCTTTATATTGGATCTTATAATATGAATCTGAGTTGATTATGCTGCCAAAAGTTTTCATATATCCCAGTAATTATTGGAATCATATGTGAGAAAAAGTGGAAGAGAGAGAAATTGACTTTGTGTGCCAACGATGGTGGGGGGATTAGAATTAGGGACCTTCCAGACCCAAGCCCTGGTCCCTAACCACTAGGCCACCTTACCGCCCCTATAGAATACGACATCAGAATCACAAAACAAGCAGAAACAAGCAGAATTGTAGTTGTACTAACAGGTTAGGGGCTGATTCGGTGTTGTCAAGTTCTGGAACTCTCTAGCCAACTTCATGTTGGGTCTAGAGGGCTACCAGGGCATGACAACCCTCTAGTATATGGGTTTGCTCTCCAATTAGTGGCAGTTGTGTTGTGTTGCCCTAAATGGGGAGCCTATTTAAGTTTGTGTGTGTGGAGTCCATGCTGGTGTTTTATTGTGTTGCCCTAAGTGGGGAGCCTATTTAAGTTTGTGTGTGTGGAGTCCATGCTGGTGTTTTATTGTGTTGCCCTAAATGGGGAGCCTATTTAAGTTTGTGTGTGTGGAGTCCATGCTGGTGTTTTATTGTGTTGCCCTAAGTGGGGAGCCTGTTTAAGTTTGTGTGTGTGGAGTCCATGCTGGTGTTTTATTGTGTTGATTCAACTCCTGTCCGGTTGCTGTCTTTTTGTTCTTTCGTTGCTTTAAGTTATGAATCAAAACAAAAAAAATCCAAAGAAGCTATGCATTATTGTGACAGATATCGCGACAGGTATGCATATATATAATCTTCCTCAATCTATTTCATTACTTTAAACAGTTTACATGAATAAATGAGTATCCCTGACATGATATTCCAATGCTTTACTAGAGATTCTTATGTCATTCAAGTGAAAGAAGTCAACCATTTCCTGACCCAACTGTAATAGTCTGTGGTTACATTATTCCCAGATCTGGAAAATAACCAGACACATACATCAGCTTTGGGAACAAATTTAATCACAAACAAAAACTCAAAGGCATTTACTTAAAAATAGAGTCACATTAAGAATTCTAAATCTATTTTCTAAGTGTGACCTGGCCTAAAGTTACATGCGATAATATAATAAAAAACGACAGTTCCAATTTGTACATATTAGAGGTGCAGGTCTATTTAATAGTTAAACAATAATAGCAGACTGAGGGTAAGAGTAGAATGCTATGGCGCTAACGCTAATAGCATGTTATTTTTAGGTAATTTATTATTTGTTCTTAACCTCTAATCGCCGGAATAATTAGCGTGCTGGCCTTTAATGCTGTACAATCCAACACATGTTGTTCTTTGCAAAATTAATACAATTGTAAATAAGTTCATTATTTATGAAAAAGAAATTGACAGAGGTGTCAGTCGATTATCTTCACTGAATTAGTATTTTTATTCTGTAATTCTTTTCTAACTCTATCCCTCAGTTTTTCTGACTCTCTGTTTTTCTGACTCTCTGTTTTTCTGACTCTGTTTTTCTGACTCTCTTTCTGTTTATCGGACTCTCTCCCTCAGTTTTCTGACTCTCTGTTTTTCTGACTCCTTTCTGTTTTTCTGACTCTGTTTTTCTGACTCTGTTTTTCTGACTCTCTCTGTTTTTCTGTCTCTCTCTGTTTTTCTGACTCTCTCTGTTTTTCTGACTCTCTCTTTCTGTTTTTCTGACTCTCTCCCTCTGTTTTTCTGACTGTCTCCCTCTGTTTTTCTCACTCTATCCCTCTGTTTTTTCTGACTCTCTCCCTGTGTTTTTCTGACTCTCTCTGTTTTTCTGACTCTCTGTTTTTCTGACTCTCTCTGTTTTTCTGACTCTCTCTTTCTGTTTTTCTGACTCTCTCCCTCTTTTTTTCTCACTCTGTCCCTCTGTTTTTTTCTGACTCTCTCCCTCTGTTTTTCTGACTCTCTCTTTCTGTTTTTCTGACTCTTTCTGACTGTTTTTCTGACTCTTTCTGACTGTCTTTTTTCACTGACTTGTGACCATCAATCAAATGAAGCACAATCATTCTGTGGTTGGTGGGGTGATCAACTCCCATTGGACACACACACATACATGTGCATACAAACACATGTACACACACACACACACACACACACACACACACACACACACACACACACACACACACAACGGGGAGTTGGGAAGCACTGTATAGTTCCATCCCAACAGATTGTTTTTGTTATTTTTCTGTTTAGATTTAGGATATCGTTTACGACCAGGAAAACACACACGCACACACAGTCACAAACACACACAATGAAAAATAAGTACAGAGAATGGAAAAACAACAAGTAAGCGCTAGCTGGAAAAACAACAAATAAGCGCTAGTTGGAAAAACAACAAATAAGCGCAAGTTGATCAAAGCAGTTTTTAATATGTTGAGTTTGACTGCAGTCAGACTCGGGTCAAGAATGTAGAACTTCATTTTAATCCAACACACATTGTTGAGTCGATGGAAAGAGGGTGGAGAGATGGAATTAGAAGGGAGAGAGAGAGAGGGAAAAAATGATGGGGTGGAGAGAGAAAGAGAGTCCATAGTTCTAAATCCACCAGGTCATCTCTGTCTACCTGGTCACTTCTCTCAGAATACCACCTGGTCACTCCTCTCAGAATACCACCTGGTCATCTCTGTCTACCTGGTCACTTCTCTCAGAATACCACCTGGCCATCTCTGTCTACCTGGTCACTTCTCTCAGAATACCGCCTGGTCATCTCTATCTACCTGGTGACTTCTCTCAGAATACCACCTGGTCATCTCTGTCCTAAGCCCACCTGGTCATCTCTGTCTACCTGGTCACTTCTCTCAGAATACCACCTGGTCATCTCTGTCTAGCTGGTCACTACTCTCAGAATACCACCTGGTCATCTCTGTCTACCTGGTCACTTCTCTCAGAATACCACCTGGTCATCTCTGTCCTAAGCCCACCTGGTCATCTCTGTCTACCTGGTCACTTCTCTCAGAATACCACCTGGTCATCTCTGTCTACCTGGTCACTTCTCTCAGAATACCGCCTGGTCCTCTCTGTCCTAAGCCCACCTGGTCATCTCTGTCTACCTGGTCACTTCTCTCAGAATACCACCTGGTCATCTCTGTCTACCTGTTCACTTCTCTCAGAATACCACCTGGTCATCTCTGTCTACCTGGTCACTTCTCTCAGAATACCACCTGGTCCTCTCTGTCTACCTGGTCACTTCTCTCAGAATACCACCTGGTCATCTCTGTCTACCTGGTCACTTCTCTCAGAATACCGCCTGGTCATCTCTGTCTACCTGGTCACTTCTCTCAGAATACCACCTGGTCATCTCTGTCTACCTGGTCACTTCTCTCAGAATACCACCTGGTCCTCTCTGTCTACCTGGTCACTTCTCTCAGAATACCACCTGGTCATCTCTGTCTACCTGGTCACTTCTCTCAGAATACCACCAGGTCCTCTCTGTCCTAAGCCCACCTGTCAACTCTAAGCCAACCAGACAGGAAAGAGCAGAGGCTGAAGGTGAGAGGAAAGTGATAGAATGAGGGATTAAGAAAAGAGAAGGACAGGGTGAGAGGAAAGTAATACGGCACATTATAGATGTGGATCGTTGGTCGTTAAAGAACAACGTCTAACATGAACATTACATGACTTGATAGCTAACATGACAGGAGGACATAAACATTACAGGACTTGATATCTAGCATGACAGGAGGACATAAAAAATAACTGACTTGATATCTAACATGACAGGAGGACATGAACACTGTCAGATTCATACAGGCTCCATCATGTCTAGTCAGTCTCAGCCGTAGAGGAAGACTTTCCCAAACAGTTCAGCCAATTGAGCGTTAAGCATTAAGCTTTGCACACGGTTCAGAGTGTGTGGAGGTGCACAGATCTGTGAGGGCAATGTCAGACTTGGATCTCGGCCTGGACGCAGGCTCTGCTTTCGGACCACACAGCAGTATGTTTATCCCCGCTCACCTGACCTGAATTGGCCATCCTGGCAAATCAGAGAATACACGCCGGATCGGGAACATATCAAATGAAGCGACATGACCTCGATATAATGAAGGTCCTCACCTGTTGTGTACCAATAAATAACCCCAACCCTAAATAAGCTGTCTATAACTACCAATATATAAACCCTAACCCTAAATAAACTGTCCATACCAATAAATAAACCCTAACCCTAAATAAACTGTCCATACCAATAAATAAACCCTAACCCTAAATAAACTGTCCATACCAATAAATAAACCCTAACCCTAAATAAACTGTCCATACCAATAAATAAACCCTAACCCTAAATAAACTGTCCATACCAATAAATAAACCCTAACCCTAAATAAACTGTCCATACCAATAAATAAACCCTAACCCTAAATAAACTGTCCATACCAATAAATAAACCCTAACCCTAAATAAACTGTCCATACCAATAAATAAACCCTAACCCTAAATAAACTGTCCATAACTTCCAATAAATAAACCCTAACCCTAAATAAACTGTCCATACCAATAAATAAACCCTAACCCTAAATAAACTGTCCACCCTAAATAAACTGTCCATACCAATAAATAAACCCTAACCCTAAATAAACTGTCCATAACTACCAATAAATAAACCCTAACCCTAAATAAACTGTCCATAACTTCCAATAAATAAACCCTAACCCTAAATAAACTGTCCCAATAAATAAACCCTAACCCTAAATAAACTGTCCATACCAATAAATAAACCCTAATAAATAAACTGTCCATACCAATAAATAAACCCTAACCCTAAATAAACTGTCCATACCAATAAATAAACCCTAACCCTAAATAAACTGTCCATAACTTCCAATAAATAAACCCTAACCCTAAATAAACTGTCCATACCAATAAATAAACCCTAACCCTAAATAAACTGTCTATAACTACCAATAAATAAACCCTAACCTAAATAAACTGTCTATAACTACCAATAAATAAACCCTAACCCTAAATAAACTGTCCATAACTACCAATAAATAAACCCTAACCCTAAATAAACTGTCCATACCAATAAATAAACCCTAACCCTAAATAAACTGTCCATAACTACCAATAAATAAACCATAACCCTAAATAAACTGTCCATACCAATAAATAAACCCTGACCCTAAATAAACTGTCCATAACTACCAATAAATAAACCATAACCCTAAATAAACTGTCCATACCAATAAATAAACCATAACCCTAAATAAACTGTGCATAACTACCAAGACTTCACAACATTTGGACAAACACCCAATTAGGACTCAACCAACATGAAGTGCAATGTATACATAGGTTTACAAACTAAACCCCGAGGTGTTGAATAATCCTCTGTGACTTCTAAAAAGTCCTTCAGACGCTTTATTAGACTTGAACTCAGAAACTCACATTTACACACACACACACACTCTTCAGTGGTCAGATCCACATTCTGTGTGTGTGTGTGTGTGTGTCTAACAGAATAACGCCGACCATTGTTAAATCGTGGACCACACAAGGTTGGTGTAGATGTCTGTGAGGGACCCTGAACATTGATTTAACAGCCAGGGTTTGGCTTTGAGGAAATTGTCGACATACACACACACACACACACACACACACAGACAAAAAGTTGGAATCAACCTCAATATATCACTACTGCAGAGGTAGGTCCAAGGTTCACGTCCAACAGCCCTATTCAGACACACATATTCGCTATTCCTCAGAGTGAATCGCTCGCAGACAGAGATGATTACAGTCCCATACACACACCGTGAACACACACATAGACACACACACCATACAAACCACATAGGAGCACACACACACACAGACACACACACATACATATACACTCGCGCACACGTCGGGAGAATTGAAGGTCAGATAAATATTTGGACATGAGATGACCACCATTTATTACCCAAAGTCTAACACACACACAGAGAACAAATCACACCAGATGGACGTCTGTATTAGACATTTGTCCAGGTGGAAAAACTCTCACATGTAAACCTGTATATTGGCCATTAGAGGTAAAGGTGAAGGCTGCTACAATTAAAGGACTAAAGGATGTTTGGTTATGCTTGTTCGAGATAATTTTACCTGTATTTAACCAGGTAGGCCCGTCCACCTCTACTTCTACCTGTACCTATACAGTATTATTTTTACCTTTACCCCTCTACCTCCACATCTACCCCAAAATCTAAACCTTTACCCCTCTACCTCCACATCTACCTCCACATCTACCTCCACATCTACCTCCACATCTACCTCCACATCTACCTCCACATCTACCTCCACATCTACCTCCACATCTACCTCCACATCTACCTCCACATCTACCTCCACATCTACCTCCACATCTACCTCCACATCTACGCCACCTTAACCCCTCTACCCCGCATCTACCTCCACATCTACCTCCACATCTACCTCCACATCTACCCCACCTCTACCCCACATCTACCCAACATCTACCCAACATCTAAACCTTTACCCCTCTACCTCCACATCTTCTTCCATATCTATCCCACATCTACCCCACCTCTACCTCCACATCTACCCCACATCTACCCCACCTCTACCTCCAAATCTACCCCACATCTACCTCCACATCTACCTCCACATCTACCCCACCTCTACCTCCACATCTACCCCACATCTACCCCACATCTACCTCCACATCTACCAAACCTTAACCACATCTACCTCCACATCCAAACCTTGCTGCCTTCTCCAACCTCACTGTGAACCCTATTAACTCCCGACCGTGAACATACAATTGTTCCCCATGTTTTGGTTAGACTGTATTTTACCTGTTTGGCCACCCGTGACTAAATACACACACACACACACACACACACACACACCATTCACTCTGCTATTTAGAATGGAGGGAAAAACGATACGGACCATTTTCAAACCGAGGCGTGAAAAAGGTCAGGTTTGTTCAATGTGTGTGTGTTCTACTGTATTATACACTATTATACTGTATTATACACTATTATATTATACTGTATTATACACTATTATATTATACTGTATTATACACTATTATATTATACTGTATTATACACTATTATACTGTATTATACACTATTATACTGTATTATACACTATTATACTGTATTATACACTATTATATTATACTGTATTATACACTATTATATTATACTGTATTATACACTATTATATTATACTGTATTATACACTATTATACTGTATTATACACTATTATACTGTATTATACACTATTATACTGTATTATACACTATTATACTGTATTATACACTATTATATTATACTGTATTATACACTATTATATTATACTGTATTATACACTATTATACTGTATTATACACTATTATACTGTATTATACACTATTATATTATACTGTATTATACACTATTATACTGTATTATACACTATTATACTGTATTATACACTATTATATTATACTGTATTATACACTATTATATTATACTGTATTATACACTATTATACTGTATTATACACTATTATATTATACTGTATTATACACTATTATACTGTATTATACACTATTATATTATACTGTATTATACACTATTATATTATACTGTATTATACACTATTATATTATACTGTATTATACACTATTATATTATACTGTATTATACACTATTATACTGTATTATACACTATTATATTATACTGTATTATACACTATTATACTGTATTATACACTATTATACTGTATTATACACTATTATACTGTATTATACACTATTATATTATACTGTATTATACACTATTATACTGTATTATACACTATTATATTATACTGTATTATACACTATTATACTGTATTATACACTATTATATTATACTGTATTATACACTATTATACTGTATTATACACTATTATACTGTATTTTACACTATTATACTGTATTATACACTATAATATTCTATTGTTTTAAACACTATTCAATTATACTGTATTTTACACTATTTGTGTGTACGGTCTGGGTTAGTGTGTCATGGTTAGTCTGGGTTAGTCTCTCTGGGTTAGTTTCTCTGGGTTAGACTCTCTGGGTTAGAGTCTCTGGGTTAGAGTCTCTGGGTTAGACTCTCTGGGTTAGACTCTCTGGGTTAGAGTCTCTGGGTTAGACTCTCTGGGTTAGAGTCTCTGGGTTAGAGTCTCTGGGTTAGACTCTCTGGGTTAGACTCTCTGGGTTAGAGTCTCTGGGTTAGACTCTCTGGGTTAGAGTCTCTGGGTTAGAGTCTCTGGGTTAGACTCTCTGGGTTAGTCTCTCTGGGTTAGACTCTCTGGGTTAGACTCTCTGGGTTTGACTCTCTGGGTTAGACTCTCTGGGTTAGAGTCTTAGGGTTAGACTCTCTGGGTTAGTCTCTCTGGGTTAGAGTCTCTGGGTTAGAGTCTCTGGGTTAGAGTCTTAGGGTTAGACTCTCTGGGTTAGACTCTCTGGGTTAGACTCTCTGGGTTAGTCTCTCTGGGTTAGTCTCTCTGGGTTAGTCTCTCTGGGTTAGACTCTCTGGGTTAGTCTTTTTGGGTTAGACTCTCTGGGTTAGACTCTCTGGGTTAGTCTCTCTGGGTTAGACTCTCTGGGTTAGACTCTCTGGGTTAGAGTCTTAGGGTTAGAGTCTCTGGGTTAGACTCTCTGGGTTAGACTCTCTGGGTTAGAGTCTTAGGGTTAGACTCTCTGGCTTAGACTCTCTGGGTTAGAGTTTCTGGGTTAGACTCTCTGGGTTAGAGTCTCTGGGTTAGACTCTCTGGGTTAGACTCTCTGGGTTAGAGTCTCTGGGTTAGAGTCTCTGGGTTAGACTCTCTGGGTTAGACTCTCTGGGTTAGACTCTCTGGGTTAGAGTCTCTGGGTTAGAGTTAGGCAGTCTGGATTAGAGGATCCGGGAAACACTTTGGGATGGTGAATTTCCCCGTCTACAAACTCATCGACCGATGAAGTCAGACACGAGCCTGACTCAATAGACCTAAAGTGGACACAGGTCCGTTTTTAGGTGATTTAACCTGGAAGGAATTATCAAGAAGAGCTTTGTAGGAACAAGAGGTTGTTAAAGTTATCAACGTAATTGGGCGATTTCCAAACGTAAAAGAGGAGATGAGTGGAAAGATTGCACCAAGATGGTCTGTTTCTAACTCAACCCAGATACCAAGATGGTCTGTGTCTAACACCAAGATGGTCTGTGTCTAACACTAACCCAGATACAAAGATGATCTGTTTCTAACACCAAGATGGTCTGTGTCTAACACCAAGATGGTCTGTGTCTAACACCAAGATGGTCTGTTTCTAACACCAAGATGGTCTGTGTCTAACACCAAGATGGTCTGTTTCTAACACCAAGATGGTCTGTTTCTAACACTAACCCAGATACCAAGATGGTTTGTGTCTAACACCAAGATGGTCTGTTTCTAACACCAAGATGGTCTGTTTCTAACACTAACCCAGATACCAAGATGGTCTGTGTCTAACACCAAGATGGTCTGTTTCTAACACTAACCCAGATACCAAGATGGTCTGTGTCTAACACCAAGATGGTCTGTATCTAACACCAAGATGGTCTGTTTCTAACACTAACCCAGATACCAAGATGGTCTGTGTCTAACACCAAGATGGTCTGTGTCTAACACCAAGATGGTCTGTTTCTAACACTAACCCAGATACGAAGATGGTCTGTGTCTAACACCAAGATGGTCTGTTTCTAACACCAAGATGGTCTGTTTCTAACACTAACCCAGATACCAAGATGGTCTGTGTCTAACACCAAGATGGTCTGTTTCTAACACTAACCCAGATACCAAGATGGTCTTCCCTTCAGAGAGACTGGGCCGCAGGGCAGTTTTCCAGCATGATAACGACCCCATCTATACCTTCAAGACGACCACTGCCTTGTTAAAGTGGAAGGTGGAGGAGCGCATGATCTCTAACATCCACCAGCTCTGTGATTTGGAAGAAGCTCTGGTGAACTCCATGCCCAATAGGGTTAAAGCAGTGCTGGAAAATAATGGTGGCCACACAAAATATTGACACACACACACTCAGACATAATTCACCATTAGCTGGGGTTCACTGTTAAATGTTTTTGCTTCTCGGATTATATATTACAAACAAAAGTCCTTGTTCACCCAACTTCATCTCTAACTCAACCCCAAACCCTATCCTAAACCTCACCTAATCCCAGACTTTCGTTTGATCTACACCTGAAGGACTTGGGTTTGGACCTGAACTCAGCCTTCATCATTTACTTGATCAATGCTTTTACAGAGAAGAGAAAGCCACAGCAATAAATGGCCTGTCTTCCAAGTTCTGCTTTCTGGGAAGTGTGTCCGTTAGAACCTCCATTAATCACAGAAGCTGACGCAAATGTACCAAAGATTCAGTCAAACGTTCTAGGTCTTTCTATGCATCAACAACATTCAATGACTCAAGTAGCGCCTCCTTGCCCACATCACCCATGAATTCAGGAGCAGAGAAAGACGTGCCAGCCGCTTCACGCATAAACACACACACACACACACTAACACACACGTTCTTGCCTCCCGATCAGCATCAACGATCGCCGTGGAAACTAGTCAAGAAATGTACATGCTTGAATTGCACATGATTTACTGTCTGTTTTTGTGTTTTGTGTGTGTGTGTGTGTGTGTGTGTGTGTCTGTGTGTGTGTGCGTGTTTTAATTGAAGCAGAGTCTTACTAAGTCTGAGACGCCTAATTTAATTTAATTTCTTCCCTTGTTCTGCTCCAGTAACGTGTGTGGAATATAGTATGGAAACCGGAGTCTGAGCCACGTAGGTTTAAAGAAGGGATCTCTGTGTGTGTGTGTGTGTGTGTGTGTGTGTGTGTGTGTCTGTGTGTCTGTGTGTGTGTGTGTCTGTGTGTGTGTGTGTCTGTGTGTCTGTGTGTCTGTCTGTGTGTGTGTCTGTGTGTCTGTCTGTGTGTGTGTCTGTGTGTCTGTGTGTCTGTGTGTCTGTGTGCCTGTGTGTCTGTGTGTGTGCCTGTGTGTCTGTGTGTCTGTCTTTCTGTGTGTGTGTCTGTGTGTCTGTCTGTGTGTCTGTGTGTCTGTGTGTGTGTGTGCCTGTGTGTCTGTGTGTGTGCCTGTGTGTCTGTGTGTCTGTCTTTCTGTGTGTGTGTCTGTGTGTCTGTCTGTGTGTCTGTGTGTGTGTGTGCCTGTGTGTCTGTGTGTCTGTGTGTGTGTGTGCCTGTGTGTCTGTGTGTGTGTCTGTGTGTCTGTCTTTCTGTGTGTGTGTGTGCCTGTGTGTCTGTGTGTGTGTGTGTGTCTGTGTGTGTGCCTGTGTCTCTGTGTGTGTGTCTGTGTGTCTGTGTGCGTGTCTGTGTGTCTGTGTGTCTGTCTGTGTGTATGTGTGTCTCTGTGTATGTGTGTCTGTCTGTGTGTCTGTCTGTGTGTCTGTCTGTGTGTCTGTGTGTATGTGTGTATGTGTGTCTCTGTGTATGTGTGTCTGTCTGTGTGTCTGTGTGTCTGTGTGCGTGTCTGTCTGTGTGTATGTGTGTCTCTGTGTCTGTGTGTCTGTCTGTGTCTCTGTGTGTCTCTGTGTCTGTGTGTCTGTCTGTGTGTCTGTGTGTCTGTCTGTGTGTATGTGTGTCTCTGTGTCTGTGTGTCTGTCTGTGTGTCTGTGTGTCTCTGTGTCTGTGTGTCTGTCTGTGTGTCTGTGTGGCTGTGTGGCTTTGTGGCTGTACTTTAAATGTCCCCTGGTTGATTCTATTGTATTTTTATATTTCTGAAATCTCTGCTGGTGGATTCTGTTGTTGTTCTGGTTGGCATTGG
>CM055735.1:21537596-21570096 GCA_029465975.1 Dallia pectoralis
TTCTGCTCAAATGTGGGTTTCTATAAATAGCAGGTTGAATTTCAAAAAGACACACAGAGACACACATATACATACACACACACACACACACACACACACACACACACACACACACACACACACACAGATCAAGATGCATCTTTATTTTACTTGTTATCTCATAAACAACCTATCATGTTTATTCAGAAATAGGTTTATGCGTTTAATCCAACTGGTTAAGGTTAGGGCTCAGAAGTTGACTGGGGTAATGATTGATGATTGATGCTAACCAACTCACTAACTGACCGCTAACATTTAGTATGTTGTTGATGCTAACCAACTCACTAACTGACCGCTAACATTTAGTATGTTGTTGATGCTAACCACCTCACTAACTGACCGCTAACATTTAGTATGTTGTTGATGCTAACCAACTCACTAACTGACCGCTAACATTTAGTATGTTGTTGATGCCAACCACCTCACTAACTGACCGCTAACATTTAGTATGTTGTTGATGCCAACCACCTCACTAACTGACCGCTAACATTTAGTATGTTGTTGATGCCAACCACCTCACTAACTGACCGCTAACATTTAGTATGTTGTTGATGCTAACCAACTCACTAACTGACCGCTAACATTTAGTATGTTGTTGATGCTAACCAACTCACTAACTGACCGCTAACATTTAGTATGTTGTTGATGCCAACCACTCACTAACTGACCGCTAACATTTAGTATGTTGTTGATGCCAACCACCTCACTAACTGACCGCTAACATTTAGTATGTTGTTGATGCCAACCACCTCACTAACTGACCGCTAACATTTAGTATGTTGTTGATGCTAACCAACTCACTAACTGACCGCTAACTCTAACATTTAGTACTGACCGCTAACATTTAGTATGTTGTTGATGCTAACCACCTCACTAACTGACCGCTAACATTTAGTATGTTGTTGATGCTAACCACCTCACTAACTGACCGCTAACATTTAGTATGTTGTTGATGCTAACCACCTCACTAACTGACCACTAACATTTAGTATGTTGTTGATGCTAACCACCTCACTAACTGACCGCTAACATTTAGTATGTTGTTGATGCTAACCACCTCACTAACTGACCGCTAACATTTAGTATGTTGTTGATGCTAACCACCTCACTAACTGACCGCTAACATTTAGTATGTTGTTGATGCTAACCACCTCACTAACTGACCACTAACATTAGTATGTTGTTGATGCTAACCACCTCACTAACTGACCGCTAACATTTAGTATGTTGTTGATGCTAACCACCTCACTAACTGACCACTAACATTAGTATGTTGTTGATGCTAACCACCTCACTAACTGACCGCTAACATTTAGTATGTTGTTGATGCTAACCACCTCACTAACTGACCACTAACATTAGTATGTTGTTGATGCTAACCACCTCACTAACTGACCGCTAACATTAGTATGTTGTTGATGCTAACGAATTGACAACTAACATACCACACAGATTTATGGGTCACTCCTGCTTCTGTCGACTCCAGAGACTGATTTAAGTTCAGGTGGAAGTCATCCTTTTGTTATTATCCCATCAAATGTTTTGGGCCTTTTAGCAACATGGCTCAGAGTGTTTTGGGCATTATTTTCTGGGCCATTTAAAATCTAGATGTATGTTTTTCCACAAACATCACTGGTTGTGCGTTTGATTAAAACAGACCAGCTAATCCAACCACAGATTAACTACCATTGTTCCTCTCACTGGCCGGGACATCACAGGCTTGTCAAACACAAAAATATGGATTAAAAAGTGTTCGAAAATTGTGTAAACCCTCGGTTAGCCTTGGGAACCAGGCTCTTTTGAAGCTAAGGAGGTGTTTAATATACAGCAACACAGGCCATAGTGTGCGTGTGTGAGAGGATGACTTTGACACTGTATCTGAGTGTTATAAAACAGAAATGCAAGACCTCATTTGAACTGTTGTTTATTCGAGTCTCATCCTTCAAAAGTGTTTCAATCTGTTTCACTAAAAGTGCTCCAATCTGTTTCTCCTCCATCTCCTCATTGTCTACTCCTCCATCTCCTCATTGTCTACTCCTCCATCTCCTCATTGTCTACTCCTCCATCTCCTCATTGTCTACTCCTTCATCTCCTCATTGTCTACTCCTCCATCTCCTCATTGTCTACTCCTTCATCTCCTCATTGTCTACTCCTCCATCTCCTCATTGTCTACTCCTGTCATCTCCTCATTGTCTACTCCTCCATCTCCTCATTGTCTACTCCTCCATCTCCTCATTGTCTACTCCTCCATCTCCTCATTGTCTACTCCTCCACCTCCTCATTGTCTACTCCTTCCACCTCCTCATTGTCTACTCCTCCATCTCCTCATTGTCTACTCCTTCATCTCCTCATTGTCTACTCCTTCATCTCCTCATTGTCTACTCCTTCATCTCCTCATTGTCTACTCCTCCATCTCCTCATTGTCTACTCCATCTCCTCATTGTCTACTCCTTCATCTCCTCATTGTCTACTCCTGTCATCTCCTCATTGTCTACTCCTCCATCTCATCATTGTCTACTCCTCCATCTCCTCATTGTCTACTCCTCCATCTCCTCATTGTCTACTCCTCCATCTCCTCATTGTCTACTCCTCCATCTCCTCATTGTTTCCATCTCCTCATTGTCACTCCTTCATCTCCTCATTGTCTACTCCTGTCATCTCTCATTGTCACTCCTCCATCTCATCATTGTCTACTCCTCCATCTCCTCATTGTCTACTCCTCCATCTCCTCATTGTCTACTCCTCCATCTCCTCATTGTCTACTACTTCATCTCCTCATTGTTTACTCCTCCATCTTCTCATTGTCTACTCCTCCATCTCCTCATTTTCAACTCTCTCCATTTCTTTCTTTCATTTATCCTCTCTTCTCTTCTCCGCTCATCTCTCAGTTGTTCCCTTTCTCATTCCAAAACGCCCCCCCTCCCACCCTGCCCTCATCCCGACGTTCCGGGTTCCAGATGTTTCACCACGCTTCCCCGTCCTCCTTGTCTACTCCTCCTCTGTTCCTGCTTCCGACCACAACCCTCTTCCTTACGACGTTTCTCAAGCAGCGGAATTCCAGAATAGCCTTTAAAAATAACTAAAGAGCAATGAATCTGAGTTCCAACGCTCCTGCGTTCTGGGTAAGTTCGTCGTTAACGGGTCCTGGAATTCCCTCCGTCAACACGGCATTCCCGGAGGCAAACAGCAGAGAAGTGAGTGTGTGTTATTCCGCAGTGGTTCAGAGGTGAGGGAGAAGCCAGGTTGTGGGTGGTGGTCGTTGAGTTTGGTCGGTGAGTCAAAGTTTAAACTAGTTTCAGAATGTTACACACAAACACACACAAGCCGGTTTCTACTTACACACATACCCCCACAGCAATACGTACTCACAGATGTACTCACACAGTAATACGTACTCACAGACGTACTCACACAGTAATACGTACTCACAGACGTACTCACACAGTAATACGTACTCACAGACGTCCTCACACAGTAATACCACAGTAATATCCATCTATCTTCTCTCCGTATATATCCAACTATCTTCTCTACATATATATCCACCTATCTTCTCTCCGTATATATCCAACTATCTTCTCTACATATATATCCACATATCTTCTCTCCATATATATCCACCTATCTTCTCTCCATATATATCCACATATCTTCTCTCCATATATATCCACCATATATCTATCTTCTCCATATATATCCACCTACCATATATATCTTCTTCTCTACATATATATCCACCTATCTTCTCTACATATATATCCACCTATCTTCTCCATATATATCCACCTATCTTCTCTCCATATATATCCACCTATCTTCTCTACATATATATCCACCTATCTTCTCTCCATATATATCCACCTATCTTCTCTACATATATATCCACCTATCTTCTCTCCATATATATCCACCTATCTTCTCTACATATATATCCACCTATCTTCTCTCCATATATATCCACCTATCTTCTCTACATATATATCCACCTATCTTCTCTCCATATATATCCACCTATCCATATATACCTATCTTCTCTACATATATATCCACCTATCTTCTCTACATATATATCCACCTATCTTCTCCATATATATCCACCTATCTTCTCTACATATATATCCACCTATCTTCTCTTCATATATATCCACCTATCTTCTCTCCATATATATCCCAGAGCCACGAGTCACAGCTGAGAGAAATCCACTGATTGTTATAAATGAGCTAAGTCACTGAAGCAAAGCAGATGAAGGCTGATTGAGTAGCGGGGCTTTAGGCCAATAAGGCAGCTCCCACATGCTTTAATTATGTCCTGTCCAATTATGATGCTACCACACGCGTGTGTGTGAGGGCCTCAAAACATATAACCTCTCCTTCTCTCTCTCTCTCTGTTTGGACGAAACGTTTGAAGAGGAGAGGAAGAAAAGAGAATCCCAGTCTGTCTGGATGCCTGGAGTTATCAACACTAATTATCAAACAGCAGGTTGTTGCCTTTCACAATGTTTGAAACGTTTAAAAAGCTTCTCTGGGAACTCTGTGTTCAGTATATTTCTCTTCATATTGTGTCTGTCAACACTTGTTAATTAGTCGTATTAATGTTGCATTTCAGATGTTCATTCTTTTTGAGTCTGTCTGGCTCAAATTACTTTGGTTTAAGGCTTTTAGAAATAACGACAACACACATGACCCAACACACATGACCCAACACACATGACCCAACACACATGACCCAACACACATGACCCAACACACATGACCCACACATGACACACATGACCCAACACACATGACCCAACACACATGACCCAACACACATGACCCAACACACATGACCCAACACACATGACCCAACACACATGACCCAACACACATGACCCAACACACATGACCCAACACACATGACCCAACACACATGACCCAACACACATGACCCAACACACATGACCCAACACACATGACCCAACACACATGACCCAACACACATGACCCAACACACGCCAGAAAAACATGAATATTGCGTAATCAAGGAGAATCCAAACTCATTCATTTGTTTACCTGTCTTTCTTTCTCCTCTCCCGTTCTCCTCTCTTCTCATCTCTCTCCTCTCTCATCTCCTCTCTTCACATCTCTCTCATCTCCTCTCTCCTCTCTCATCTCATCTCTTTCTCCTCTCCTCTCCTCTCTCCCCTCCTCTCTCATCTCCTCTCTTCTCATCTCTTTCTCCTCTCTCATCTCCTCTCTTCACATCTCTCTCATCTCCTCTCTCCTCTCTCATCTCCTCTCTCATCTCCTCTCCTCTCCTCTCTCCCCTCCTCTCTCATCTCCTCTCTTCTCATCTCTTTCTCCTCTCTCTCTCTCTCTTCTCTCTCTCTCCTCTCTCATCTCCTCTCTTCTCATCTCTTTCTCCTCTCTCTCTCTCTCTTCTCTCTCTCTTCTCTCTCATCTCCTCTCTTCTCATCTCCTCTCTTCTCATCTCTTTCTCCTCTCTCTCTCTCTTCTCTCTCATCTCCTCTCTTCTTCTCATCTCTTTCTCCTCTCTCTTCTCTCTCCTCTCTCTCTTCTCTCTCTCTCTCTCTCCTCTCTCTCTTCTCTCTCACCTCTCTTCTCATCTCTCTCTCCTCTCTCATCTCATCTCTTTCTCCTCTCTCCTCTCTCTCTTCTTCTCTCTTTCTCCTCTGTCTATTATTCCAATGTTTGTTTAGAGTAATACAGGAAACAACAGACGGTGAACTGTGTGTTTGTGTTACTAAGTTCCCGTTGCATTCATTTGTACTTTTTTTGGAGTCATACACGCAGACTGGTGTTGAGTAATATCAGTTAACACACAAAGACACACACAGAACCACACGCGTATAAATATAGGGTCAGGTTTCTGATCAGTAAGGCCATGGAAATGCACTTCACAGTATGACGCTGAAACAACGATATTCTTGGGGTTATGTAAATGAGCAAGCATCATGTCTCATCAAAAAACATTTTTTGCAACATCCAGAAACATTGTCATGAGATCATAGCCTTGTTTTCAATATCACAGACCCACTTGATGGGAGTTGAAGCACGGTTCAAATCTCAGAGAACAGCGGTTAAAACAAAAACACCTTGTTTTTCCAAACCGACCAACTACTACAGCATAATTTCCCATTCATGGAAAAACAAACATTTAGTCCACTGTGGGCCATAGTGAAAGGCTCATTAAAGAATGCACTTCCCAGGTCCTGTTGTCAGAATGTTGTTTACACCTCCTTCCCAATCTCTCCCATCCACACGGCTGACTCACCCAGGTCAGAAAAGTGACAACAGGAAGCTTTTCAGAATGGAATATCTTAAGATCTCCACGATAACAACAAAGAGAGATACCATCTGGGATTCTGGTGCATTGTGGGAGTGTGGGTAGGAACTGCGTGTGGCCCTCTCTGACTCTGGTCACCTGACTCTGGTCACCTGTCTGGTCACCTGACTAGTAGGTCTGTGTGTAGGTCTGTGTGTAGGTCTGTGGTGGTCTGTGTGTATGTCTGTGTGTAGGTCTGTGTGTAGGTCTGTGTGTAGGTCTGTGTGTAGGTCTGTGTGTAGGTCTGTGTGTAGGTCTGTGTGTAGGTCTGTGTGTAGGTCTGTGTGTAGGTCTGTGTGTGGGTCTGTGTGTAGGTCTGTGTAGGTCTGAGGTCTGTGTGGAGGTCTGTGTGTAGGTCTGGGTAGAGGTCTGGGTGTAGGTCTGTGTGGAGGTCTGTGTGTAGGTCTGTGTGTAGGTCTGGGTGTAGGTCTGGGTGGAGGTCTGGGTGGAGGTCTGGGTAGAGGTCTGGGTGTAGGTCTGTGTGGAGGTCTGTGTGTAGGTCTGTGTGTAGGTCTGTGTGTAGGTCTGTGTAGAGGTCTGGGTGGAGGTCTGTGTGGAGGTCTGTGTGTAGGTCTAGGTCTGTGTGTAGGTCTGTGTGTAGGTCTGGGTAGAGGTCTGGGTGGAGGTCTGTGTGGAGGTCTGTGTGTAGGTCTGTGTGTAGGTCTGTGTGAGGTCTGTGTGTAGGTCTGTGTGTAGGTCTGTGTGTAGGTCTGTGTGTAGGTCTGTCTGTGTGTAGGTCTGTGTGTAGGTCTGTGTGTAGGTCTGTGTGTAGGTCTGTGTGTGGGTCTGTGTGTATAGGTCTGTGTGTAGGTCTGTGTGTAGGTCTGTGTGTAGGTCTGTGTGTAGGTCTGTGTGTAGGTCTGTGTGTAGGTCTGGGTGTAGGTCTGTGTGTAGGTCTGTGTGTAGGTCTGTGTGTAGGTCTGTGTGTATGTCTGTGTGTATGTCTGTGTGTAGGTCGTTTTCTGTTTTGGTTATGGTTGAACGTTTTCTGTTTTGGTTATGGTTGAACGTTTTCTGTTTTGGTTATGGTTGAACGTTTTCTGTTTTGGTTATGGTTGAACGTTTTCTGTTTTGGTTATGGTTGAACGTTTTCTGTTTTGGTTATGGTTGAACGTTTTCTGTTTTGGTTTTTGAATGTTTTTGGTTATGGTTGAACGTTTTCTGTTTTGGTTATGGTTGAACGTTTTCTGTTTTGGTTATGGTTGAACGTTTTCTGTTTTGGTTATGGTTAATGTTGAACGTTTTCTGTTTTGGTTAATGTTGAACGTTTTCTGTTTTGGTTATGGTTGAACGTTTTCTGTTTTGGTTATGGTTGAACGTTTTCTGTTTTGGTTTTGGTTAATGTTGAACGTTTTCTGTTTAGCCATGGGGACTTTGAGTGTTCTGAAGTCCTGTTCTTTGATGTTTTTTGTTTTTGTTGAAATTATGGGTTTGTTTTAGAACCAAAGAGTTCAGGCCCTGGACATTAAAGGAGCTGTGTGTGTGTGTGTGTGTGTGTGTGTGTGTGTTTATGTGTGTGTCTGTGTGTGTCTGTGTGTTTACATGAGTGTGTGCCTTGAATTGATTATTGAATAACTACAGAGGGTTTCTGGGTTCCTAGTTGGGTCACAGTTGATGTGTGTTAAACTGTGTGAGTGTCCAGTAATAGAGTTCGTTATCCATCTCATCTCATTGTCTCTTTATGTCTTAACCCTCACCCTTCTTCCCAAAATATTATCTTTCTGTCACAGATGTATTTATTGCTTAGAAGAATAAAGAACACAGAACACAGAACACAGAACACAGAACACAGAACACAGAACACAGAACACAGAACACAGAACACAGAACACAGAACACAGAACACAGAACACAGAAGATAGAATTCAACAGAGAAAACAGAATTCTGGAGTTTGATGCAAACACTTGCTTGGTATTCAATTATCTCTGTTTTGGCATCTCTTGGGAAGTTAAGTGGGATTGGGATCTTTCCAGGATGATCGGAGTTGGGGCCATTGTTGAAGGGACAGGACGGACACACACACACACACACACACACATAATCAGAAACACACAAACAGGATAAGGCTTTTACTCCAAAACATCTGCAAGCAAACCACAACCAGTAGTCCGTACTTTAGTTTCTGTCTGTGTGTATGTGTGTGTGTGTGTGTGTGTGTGTGTGTGTGTGTGTGTGTGTGTGTGTGTGTGTGTGTGTGTGTGTGTGTGTGTGTGTGTGTGTGTGTGTGTGTGTGTGTGTGTGTGTGTGTGTGTGTGTGTGTGTGTGTGTGTGTGTGCTTGGCTGAGTGTGTGTCAAATTGTTTGCATGCACGTGTGTACAAAAGTGTGTGTCTGGTTGTAAGATAAAGCAGAAATGGAAACTAGGGAGCTGGAAACTGGAGTGGAGGAGAGAAGGAGAGGAGAGAGGATAGGAGAGGAGAGGAGGGGAGGAGAGTAGAGGAGATGAGAGAAGAGGAGAGGAGGAAGAAAAAAGAGGAGAGGAAAGAGCAAAATAATCTCTCTCCTCATCACTCCTCCATTTCGTATCTCTTCTGAACTTCTTTATCTCCTTCATGGGACCCAGTAACCATGACAGCAGTTGATGTCATCATTGTGATGTCATCATTGTGATGTCATCATGTCATCATTGTGATGTCATCATTGTGATGTCATCATTGTGTTGTTTTGATCAAGTCATTAGTTTTGTATTAATCCGTTGCAATTGTTTACATTTCAATGCTAATGACACAATAGAATGTGACAGGTGAGCGTGGTTTTGGCTCAGGTGTTTGTGTGTGTGCGCGTGTGTGCGCGTGTGTGCGTGCCTGTGGGTGTGTGCGTGTGTGTGCGTATGTACGCGTGTGTGCGTGTGTGCGTGTGTACGCGTGTGTGCGTGTGTACGCGTGTGTGCGCGTGTGTGTGTGCGCATGTGTACGCGTGTGTGCGCGTGTGTGCGCGTGTGTGCGTGTGTGCGTGCCTGTGGGTGCGTGTGTGTGCGTGTGTGCGCGTGTGTGTGTGCGCGTGTGTGTGTGTGTGTGTGTGTTTGTGTGTGTACGCGTGTGTGCGTGTGTGCTTGTGTGTGCGTGTGTGTGTGCTTGTGGGTGCGTGTGTGCGCGTGTGTGTGCGCGTGTGTGTGTGTGTGTGTGTGTGCGCGTGTGTGTGTGTGTGTGTGTGTGTGCGTGTCTCCATTAGCTCCAGCTGAAGTGTGTGTGTTTTGAGACCGTCTAGTCTTACCTCATAAGACCATTTGTTTTGTGTTCTCAGTCAGCTGTCGGAGGCTGAACACGTCGGCATGGCAACACATTGGTGTGATATGTCCTGATGCCCCAGTTCTTCCTGTGGTACGAGGGGTCTTCAGTTGTCCTGTCTGAAATGAGTGTGTGTGTGTGTGTGTGTGTGTGTGTGTGTGTGTGTGTGTGTGTGTGTGTGTGTGTGTGTGTGTGTGTGTGTGTGTGTGTGTGTGTGTGTGTGTGTGTGTGTGTGTGTGTGATGAGTGTTGGTGGCAGTAGCAGTAATGTATGAATTCACAGATCCGTGAGAAGGGATGTGAGTCACAAACTGATGAGTAATTATTCGCTTAGGTATTTAATCTGTAGTGTGGTGGTTCAAAACTCCCAGTACAAACCCCAAAACGACAACAGATTTCACTATGAATTGGTTTTTATACTATCTTTCACCAGAAGATATAACTAGTATGTTCATTAAATATATAATGGCTGCATGATGTAGTACAGTTTATTACACAGTTTTAATTTTTCTGTTACAGTTTATTACATTTTTTATTACAAAATGTTTTTACATTTCTGTTACACAGGTCACAGATCTATATGATCACATGAAATACAGACAGAGGACACAGATCTATATGATCACATGAAAACCAGACAGAGGACACAGATCTATATGATCACATGAAAACCAGACAGAGGACACAGATCTACATGATCACATGAAGGTGTCATTACCCGGATTAAAAGCTAATAATGAAAAATAAACACGGAAGACGAACAGAAACATCTAAGTTCTGTGGTGAAAAATAAAAGCAACTCACTATTAACATCCAAACAGAGAACAGGAAAAATACTAACCCAAATAAATAAGGTGACTTGAAATAACCTTAATCAAATGCCGAACAATGTGTCATCCCAACCTACTGAATTCAACATCCCCGGTGATGAGCTAACAAGAACCAGCTGTGCTAGCAACAAAACAGAATCACCGGAAACCAAGAAGTGCACCCCATAAAAGCACTCGGGTGGAAACCTAGTGTTCACTACTTGTGACCTCGTTCACCACCCATGACATCCAAAGCCCTCGCTTCTTGTCAACAACAGCTCCTGCGAAATGGCAAAAACCCCAATTTTCTTCATGTAAAGTTGTAGAGCTGTTTATCCTTTCCTGTCAATTGAGATTACTTGATTTCTCTCCTTTCTTTTCTCCTTCCTTCTCTCCTTCCTCGCCTTTGATTTCTCCTTCTTGGTTTGGTGTGAGACCAGGACTGTGCACAAACCAATAACCCATAAGGGATGAATGCCTTCATTTGTTCTCTCTTTCCTTCTTTTCTCCCTCGCTCGTTCTAAATCTCCCGTTCTCCTTCCCTTTCATTTTCTCTCTCACCATTGTCTGTTTCTCTCGCTTCGCCTCTGAACAAACTTTTCTTTAGATCTTTTACTGTGTGTCATCTTGAAGACGTTGTGCGAACGCCATTAGCAAGGCCACCGCAGAATGATCACTTGAAAAATAGAAAATCAAAAAGGTTTGTTTTTTCCTCTTTTTTTCGAAGTTGTTCTCTGTGTTTCTCTTGTTGTTGTCTTTGAAGATGTCCGGCCCAAATTGGAAACTCCTGGAGAAAACACGCTCCTCAGAACATCCATCTCTTTCTTACCCTTTTTCTTTCTCTCTCATCCTTTACTTCATCTCGTCCTCTGTTTTTTTTCCACCTGAAGGTGTCCTGTGGTATCTGGTACCAACACATTAGCAGCAGATCCTGAAGGTGTCCTGTGGTATCTGGTACCAAGACATTAGCAGGACATCTGACTTGTTGGTCCAGCACGTACCACAGACGCTTATTCAGATTGAGATCTGGGGATTTTGGAAGCTTCATGAAACCATTTCTGAACAATGTGTCTCGAACTTCACAACAACCCAAAGTGCATCAGTTCCAGGATGATAATAGATGTTCCAGAAAGTAAGTTGGTGTTGGTTCCAAACCATGGATTGGTAATGATGTTTGTTTTATAGCGCTCTGAGCTTCTTGGTCATTAAATTTTATCTTCGCAAATGCACACATTTGTCTTTATGTTCTTAAGGATAACCTTAGTTTTACCCTAAACCTAACCCCTAACAAACACTCACACAAACCTTCTCTCTCACACACTCACACAAACCTTCTCTCACAGACACACTCACACAAACCTTCTCTCACAGACACACTCACACAAACCTTCTCTCTCACACACACTCACACAAACCTTCTCTCTCACACACACTCACACAAACCTTCTCTCACAGACACACTCACACAAACCTTCTCTCTCACACACACTCACACAAACTTTCTCTCTCACACACACTCACACAAACCTTCTCTCACACACACACTCACACAAACCTTCTCTCACACACACACTCACACAAACCTTCTCTCTCTCACACACTCACACAAACCTTCTCTCACAGACACACTCACACAAACCTTCTCTCTCTCACACACTCACACAAACCTTCTCTCTCTCACACACTCACACAAACCTTCTCTCACAGACACACTCACACAAACCTTCTCTCACACACACACTCACACAAACCTTCTCTCTCACACACACTCACACAAACCTTCTCTCTCACACACACTCACACAAACCTTCTCTCTCACACACACTCACACAAACCTTCTCTCTCACACACACTCACACAAACCTTCTCTCTCACACACACTCACACAAACCTTCTCTCTCACACACACTCACACAAACCTTCTCTCTCACACACACTCACACAAACCTTCTCTCTCACACACACTCACACAAACCTTCTCTCTCACACACACTCACACAAACCTTCTCTCTCTCACACACTCACACAAACCTTCTCTCTCACACACACTCACACAAACCATCTCTCTCACACACACTCACACAAACCTTCTCTCTCACACACACTCACACATCTGGGTGAAAGATGGAGTGATGGAACAAAAGTGGGAGTGGGGGGAAATACACCCTCTGGGAATTATGTGGATTTGCAATTACTGTAACTTCACTTTATGTTTGATTTCGGATTAATTTACGATTGTAAAAATTTACCAGATGAAGAGAACAACCCCAAGAAGAATTACCCTGACCTCCAAATGACACACACACACACACACACACCCACACACACACACACACACACACACACACACACATACACACACACACAGAGCCGGCGTGACCCCATACTACAGATTACATGTACTCACCATGACCGATCCTAACTATGGCTCCTGTACGAGCAGTTCTAACAAGGAACTCATTGTACCAACGGTTCCTGGTGGCACTGCGTCCATCTCTAGGAGGTTCTTCTGAGATGTGTTACCTACTTATATAATTAGAGTCAAGTACATACATTCCCTCTTCCTCACTCACTTCCTCTCTACACCCAAAATATCCCTTGAAGCACTGAAACATCATGATTGTGTGAAGAAACAATGAGAGACTAGCTGGCGATCGGGTGTGTTGGAGAGGCGTGTGGATGTGAACTGTAGCGCACGTGTCCTGGTGCACGTTTGATTCATTCACAGGACGAAGGGTCGTTAGGCAGAAGTGCCTCTAATATCTGAGCTTTGGTGATTTGAATTTTTGGTCGGGATTAAAGTTGCCTTTTCCTAGAAGGGAAATGATGCGTCACGGCCGTGAGGTGCTAAGGAAGAAGAGATCCAGAGTTGGGATATAATGAACACGGGCTGTTTTAATCCAGAGCCACGTAAATAATAGTCAAGCCCAGAAGGGAACTGGTCTCACTTGTGACTTATAAAGAAAAAGAAGTGACACAGTGCTTATAAATGTAGACACGTCTCACACAGAGACTCAGTAGCTACCTCATACAACAACATAAAACAATACCACACATAGACATGACCAAACACAGGAAGCATACGATACTATAAAGTTAACTCACATGTTTACACACACATTAACACACACATGTTAACACACACACATTAACACACACGTTAACACACACACATTAACACACACACATTGACCTGAACCACACACACTCCTTGCATTTTGCTGACAGTGTTGGGTTTATTAATATACTGGAGATTCTGAGCTCCCTGAATGGATTTATTGTGTTTGGTTAAGAGCTGTGGGCCAGACATTAGTGTGTGTGTGTGTGTGTGTGTGTGTGTGTGTGTGTGTGTGTGTGTGTGTGTGTGTGTGTGTGTGTGTGTGTGTGTGTGTGTGTGTGTGTGTGTGTGTGGTTAGAGACTATTAGCCAAAGTAATTTAAACGACCTCCCGAAATGTTCTCTCTGTGATTTGAGTCCTTCAGAAAAGTTCCTCTCAAACTCCCACACACACACACACACACACACACACACACACACACACACACACACTCACACACGCACGCACACACGCACACACGCACACACACACCCGCTGCTACTCAACGTTTGTCCAGAGCAAGACGTCCGAAGGTGAAATTAAGGCTAACATCGGAGTGACATGGAAACTCGAAGTCAGAGGTCAGAGGTCAGCAGTTGAACATGACAACCGAAGGTGAAATTAAAGCAAACATCAGAGTGAAATGAAACTCACGGTCAGAGGTCAGCGGTTGAGCATACGATTCAGAAGTATGGTTAGGGTATGGATTGGAACACACACATGAAATAATGCAGATCTTATGACAAACTGGATTCTATTCATGAAATATTGCAGATCTTTTGGCCTATACAGATGGTTATTGTTCCAGCAGATAAACAACTATTTATGCACATACACACGCTACACGCACGCGCTACACACACGCGCTACACACACGCGCTACACACACGCGCACAGACGCTACACACACGCGCTGCACACAGACGCTGCACACAGACGCTACACGCAGACGCTAAACACACGCACACGCTACACGCACACGCTACACGCACAGGCTACACGCACACGCACACGCACACGCTACACGCACACGCTACACGCTACACGCACACGCTACATGCACACGCTACACGCAGCGCGCTACTACACGCACGCACTACACGCACGCGCTACACAAACGCGTTACACAATCGCGCTACATACACGCGCTATACACACGCGCTACACACACACGCCACACACACGTCCCACACACACGCGCCACACAAACCCGCTACACAATCGCGCTACACACACGCGCTACACACACGCGCTACACACACGCGCTACACACACACGCTACACACACGCGCTACACACAGACGCTACACACACACGCGCTGCACACAGACGCTGCACGCAGACGCTACACGCAGACGCTACAGGCACACGCTACACGCACAGGCTACACGCACATGCTACACACACACGCTACACGCACACGCTACACGCACACGCTACACGCACACGCTACACGCAACGCGCTACTACACGCACGCGCTACACAAACGCGCTACACAATCGCGCTACATACACGCGCTATACACACGCGCTACACACACGCGCCACACACACGCGCCACACACACGCGCCACACAAACCCGCTACCACATATAACAAGAGAAGGAGCGAACAAGCCCAGCCACCGTCCTGAAATCATCTAATGGAATCGTTCTGCCTCTCTCTCTTTTCCCAAATATCTTCCCCTTCCCTCAGACCCTTGGAGCGTTCCAACCGATCCTGCTTCAGAACCTTGTGGTTGGAAATATACATTCCGAGAAGAGAAGCAGAGAGGGGGGCGGAATGCCTGAATGGAACCCATTGTTCTATAAAAGAACAGATAAGAGTTATACAACAGACGGGTGAATGTGTGCTTCCAGACTCCATCCTAAATACTGTCCTATTCCCTGGGTAGTGCACTTGTTTTGACCAGACAACCTTAGGACATTAAATAAGGAATGTGGTGTAGTTTAGAACACCTTACCCAGTTAGCACACAGTCATAGAATAAGATAGATCGTATTAATGAGCAGATGGATTGATTAGTTCATTGAACAGAATGTTGTCATAATTTGGACTTTAGGCTAATAGACATGTTTCCTGTGATGAGAGCCTGTGATGAGAGGCTGTGACGAGAGGCTGTGATTAGAGGCTGTGATGAGAGGCTGTGATGAGAGGCTGTGATTAGAGATTGTGATGAGAGGCTGTGATGAGAGGCTGTGATGAGAGGCTGTGATAAGAGGCTGTGATGAGAGGCTGTGACGAGAGGCTGTGATTAGAGGCTGTGATAAGAGGCTGTGATGAGAGGCTGTGATGAGAGGCTGTGATGAGAGGCTGTGATGATAGGCTGTGATGAGAGGCTGTGATAAGAGGCTGTGATGAGAAGCTGTGATAAGAGGCTGTGATGAAAGGCTGTGATGAGAAGCTGTGATGAGAGGATGTGATTAGAGGCTGTAATGAGAGGCTGTGATGAGAGGCTGTGATGAGAAGGTGTGATGAGAGGCTGTGATGAGAAGGTGTGATGAGAGGCTGTGATTAGAGGCTGTAATGAGAGGCTGTGATGAGAGGCTGTGATGTGAGGCTGTGATGAGAAGCTGTGATGAGAGGCTGTGATGAGAGCTGTGATTAGAGGCTGTGATGAGAGGCTGTTATTAGAGGCTGTGATGAGAAAACACACACACACTGCTCATAGTCACAGACACAAACACACCACTCAACAACACACACACAGATACATACACGCACACACACACACACACACACTCAAACACAAGCATGAAAAAAACACTCAAAAAGACATGAACACACACAAACTCATATGAACACACACGAACACAAATGAACACACACGAACACAACGAACACACATAAACACACATAAACTCATATGAACACACACGAACACAAATGAATACACACGAACACAAATGAACAAACATGAACACACACAAACACACACGAACACACATAAACACACACAAACACACAGAAACACACATATCACAGTATGACACACCACCCGGGAGAACACAGACTCATATTATCCAGTTGTTATAACCTCTGGCTGTTCTAATTCACTAATCAGTATTGATTGCGTCTCAGCGCCTCTGTTCAATAGGGGAACACATTTCCCAGCTTCCGACTGCCTCCTGCCCCACAGGGTAGCCCCTCCAGGGTTTTGCCAGTCTTGATTGAGGGATATCAAGTGTTGCCTCTTAATGGTTGGCGCTCGCCGTTTCACTAAAGGTTAGGTCACGACCATTATATTCCCAACCCCGGAGCGTTTCTATGACCATCCTGCTACTGAGGTTACCCAGGATTCCAAGCACTTACCCTGGAAAAACGTCCGGAGAACCACAGGGAAAAGACTCGACTTCAAATCAATAGTAACTCACCAAGTAATCTGATAGAACGAACACGATCATGTGTATTGATCACACATGAATAATTGAGTGTATTGACACTGATAACCTCGACGTGCCAGCTGCAGATCTATTCTTTAAAGTGAATAGGGTGGAGTTTTATTGAAAAGGTGCTGCCAGGTTAGTTGACCAGGAAACTGGACTCTAGTGTCTGAATTGATGGTGGTGAATGAATGCCACTTAACCTAGATAAGATGATACTCCTGGAGGGGGAAGGAGAGGGGGGTGGGGTGGGGAAGGAGGAGGGAGGGAGGGAGGGAGAGAGGGGAAGGAGGAGGAGAGGGGGAGGGAGGGAGAGTGGGAGGGGCTGGACAAGTAGGGAGGGAGGATCCTAATTAGATTATATTAAACTATATTGTCATTGGACAGTACAACCAAATGCAGTTGGCCTCCAACCAGATCCACTGTGTAGCGGTGAAAGTTTACCAGGATGTTGATAGATAGGTGGACCTTCCTTAAGAAGTGCCACCAGGATAGGTCGTTGGAGATGTGGACACCCAGGGAATTTCTGCATTTCTGATAGGATGTCAAGCCACCACCTCACACCTCATGTGTGTGTGTGTGTGTGTGTGTGTGTGTGTGTGTGTGTGTGTGTGTGTGTGTGTGTGTGTGTGTGTGTGTGTGTGTGTGTGTGTGTGTGTGTGTGTGTGTGTGTGTGTGTGTGTGTGTGTGTGTGTGTGTGTGTGTGTGTGTGTGTGATAGCAAGTGCAGATGTCTGACTAACTAATCTGCTTACACACTGACAGATACACACGTCCAGTAACAGAACAGGATGTCCCCTGACACACACACACACACACACACACACACACATGTTCCTCATTCATTCGTCTCCACTTCACATCTTTCTATCCTCCATGTTTCACCCTTTTCCTCCCCTCTCCTCCCCTCTCCTCCCCTCTCCTCCTCTCTCCTCCCCACTCTTCCCCTCTCACCTGTCTCTGGGTTTGGCAGCCTGTCTATAGTCTGCCAGTCTGTGGAGGAGTATCTCAGTTGAAAGGTGACACAAAGTTTACTCAAGTTCTCACATGTTGTTCTGTCCAGAATATAGCACATTCCTGAAAACCTTTGTTTGCACAAGTTCACACACACACACACACACACACACACACACACACACACACACACACACACACACACACATACTGTACATTTGTCTGTCTGAAGCTGTTCTGTCAGGACTGGATATCAAACAGGAAGTGACTTTCTGTGGCACAGGTCATGAACCCTGCCTTCTTTTAATGTTATGGAAATAAGGTTTCTTTAAAAGGTCATAGGGTTTGGGTTAGGGTTACACAGGAAACAGCATTTGATAGGGTAGGATATTACACAGGAAACAGCATTTGATAGGGTAGGATATTACACAGGAAACAGCATTTGATAGGGTAGGATATTACACAGGAAACAGCATTTGATAGGGTAGGATATTACACAGGAAACAGCATTTGATAGGGTAGGATATTACACAGGAAACAGCATTTGATAGGGTAGGATATTACACAGGAAACAGCATTTGATAGGGTAGGATATTACACAGGAAACAGCATTTGATAGGGTAGGATATTACACAGGAAACAGCATTTGATAGGGTAGGATATTACACAGGAAACAGCATTTAATAGGGTAGGATATTGCACGTTTAGCCTTGCTCATCCATTAGTGTAAAATGTACAGCTTGTTTACAGTTCTCATATGGCTTTATAGCTCGTTAACAGCTGCTGGTAGTGTTTTTCTGAGCTCGTATTAATTCAAATCTCTTATATGGCTTTTTCACAGCATCCTCTCCTATACATATAGACGAGGAGAGGATGGCTCTGTTGAATCCTGCATTTGACTCTTGAATCTTTGTCACATCCTCAGCCTAAATCTGTGTCCAGATTAACCGGTGCAGAGTACAGAGTACACTCCTGGGAAATTGTCACCTAACCCCAGCTGCTCCTGGCGAGCCTGCAGTCGTCTTGCACGTCAGTGTATGAATGAGTGAATGAATGGGTGAATGTGATCTGTAAAGCGCTTCGGATAAAAGCGCAGCATTTACCATTTGCACGGATATAGGGTGTTCAGATATATAGGGTGTTCAGATATATAGGGTGTTCAGATATATAGGGTGTTCGGGTGTATAGGGTGTTCAGATATATAGGGTGTTCAGATATATAGGGTGTTCAGATATATAGGGTGTTCAGATATATAGGGTGTTCAGATATATAGGGTGTTCAGATATATAGGGTGTTCAGATATATAGGGTGTTCAGATATATAGGGTGTTCAGATATATAGGGTGTTCAGATATAGGGTGTTCAGATATATAGGGTGTTCAGATATATAGGGTGTTCAGATATATAGGGTGTTCAGATATATAGGGTGTTCAGATATATAGGGTGTTCAGATATATAGGGTGTTCAGATATATAGGGTGTTCAGATATATAGGGTGTTCAGATATATAGGGTGTTCAGATATATAGGGTGTTCAGATATATAGGGTGTTCAGATATATAGGGTGGTGTTCAGATATATAGGGTGTTCAGATATATAGGGTGTTCAGATATATAGGGTGTTCAGATATATAGGGTGTTCAGATATATAGGGTGTTCAGATATATAGGTGTGTTCAGATATATAGGGTGTTCAGATATATAGGGTGTTCAGATATAGGGTGTTCAGATATATAGGGTGTTCAGATATATAGGGTGTTCAGATATATAGATATAGGGTGTTCAGATATAGGGTGTTCAGATATATAGGGTGTTCAGATATATAGGGTGTTCGTGTATAGGGTGTTCAGATATATAGGGTGTTCAGATATATAGGGTGTTCAGATATATAGGGTGTTCAGATATATAGGGTGTTCAGATATATAGGGTGTTCAGATATATAGGGTGTTCAGATATATAGGGTGTTCAGATATATAGGGTGTTCAGATATATAGGGTGTTCAGATATATAGGGTGTTCAGATATATAGGGTGTTCAGATATATAGGGTGTTCAGATATATAGGGTGTTCAGATATATAGGGTGTTCAGATATATAGGGTGTTCAGATATATAGGGTGTTCAGATATATAGGGTGTTCAGATATATAGGGTGTTCAGATATATAGGGTGTTCAGATATATAGGGTGTTCAGATATATAGGGTGTTCAGATATATAGGGTGTTCAGATATATAGGGTGTTCAGATATATAGGGTGTTCAGATATATAGGGTGTTCAGATATATAGGGGGTGTTCAGATATATAGGGTGTTCAGATATATAGGGTGTTCAGATATATAGGGTGTTCAGATATATAGGGTGTTCAGATATATAGGGTGTTCAGATATATAGGGTGTTCAGATATATAGGGTGTTCAGATATATAGGGTGTTCAGATATATAGGGTGTTCAGATATATAGGGTGTTCAGATATAGGGTGTTCAGATTTTGGGTTCCATTTGGGCCACACACTCTGTGATCAGAGATATATTTTCGTCCCAGAGCAACTACAAACATATGTGCTTATACTTAGCCCTGCCATCTACTGCCTCAGTGTGTGAGTGTGTGTGTGTGGAGGCATACGATTATGTGTGTGTGTGTGTTTGTGTCCATGTGCGTGTGTGTGCGTTCTGGGGAACTGTTTGCTGTGCTTTTCCTCTCTCAGACCGTGTCTTCCTGCACACATAAATGCACAGAGTGTGACAAATGAACGTCGTACAAATACGTTTGGCCTTTTGATATTTCCATGACTTTAATTAAACGTGATGAGTGTTGAGCGATGCGTCATTTAGTTCGATGAGTCCCAAATGTTTGACTGTAAAACAGGTTGTCAGCACCAGTTGTTCTGGGATCTTTCAATTCGGACAAAGAGATTATTGTCCTGCATGAAGAAATCAGAAACTTGGATTTCGGATCGGCCTCCAGGCAGAATAATTTCTCTCAGGACGGATCTTGGCAAAATGTGGGCGAAGGACCCGGCCGGCCCTGGGGTCTTGTGGAGAGTGATACAAATTGGTTCAGCACCTTGTTGGAGGTATTGTGTTGTGTAAGGTCAGGGGTCGGCATCTCAGCTGTGGTCGTTGGCCAGCTAATGTGCTCTCCTCCGACATGTGTAAAACATGACTTTTTCCTGATCAAGTCCAGCCAGTTGGAATTATGTACAGTTTCAGACAAAAACGAGAGAACATTGCCAACACAAGGGGGTTGTTAATCGAAAATCTGTCATTATTTTAGTGATTCACACAATGCCAAAGGAATAGTCTATAATGCTTCTTAAGAAAGTGAACCCTAAGTTTGAAACCTAATTGCTAGGAATGACTGACTACTGCCTCAGATTGTTGCACACGATCTTATCTTATAGGTAATATCAAGCATATATTGATTGTATCGTTTAGCAGTCACCCGATCTAAACCTGAAAGCATCCATATCTATATGATGAGCGGATCACTGGATGCAACATTCCTTCTCTAAGTGAACTACACACCTCAAGGACGCTGAGGCGGGCAGCAATGACTAAGATCTTTCCCACATGGGTTATTCAGATCTCTCACCTCTGGAAGAAGGCTCGGGTCTTAAGACCAAAACCTCTCGGCACAGGAACAGTTTTGTCTTCCCCACAGCAGTAGGTCTCAGGAGCAAGACCCCGCTACCAAACTGTCTATAGTGTGTCTATGTGGTAATTGGACTTGGTGATTAAAACTCTACTTCTGATTCTTTTGAATTCTGATGTGCAGTGAATATCTGACTCGAACAACTCTTTTTACAAAACTCAAACTCGTATTTGAAGCACATTGTTGGATCAGAGGCCCATCCTGACTGATGGAAACTGACTGAAGAAAGGGATACATTTGTACACTTAATTTTTTACATTTTATTTCATTACAGGGGTACATTTAATAACCACGGTAACAAAACAACATGGGAATAATACATTCATATTCAAACTAAGTGAAATGTCTGTAAAATGAAATAATATTACATATTACGTACGGATGGGACAGACAGACAGACATAACAGACAGACAGACATAACAGACAGACAAACATAACAGACAGACAGACAGACATAACAGACAGACAAACATAACAGACAGACAGACAAACATAACAGACAGACAGACAGACAAACATAACAGACAGACAGACAGACAGACATAACAGACAGACAAACATAACAGACAGACAGACAGACAAACATAACAGACAGACAAACATAACAGACAGACAGACATAACAGACAGAGATACAAACAGACAGACAGACAAACAGACATAACAGACAGACAGACAGACATAACAGACAGACAGACATAACAGACAGACAGACAGACATAACAGACAGACAGACAGACATAACAGACAGACAGCCAGACATAACAGACAGACAGACAGACAGACATAACAGACAGACAGACAGACATAACAGACAGACAGACAGACAAACATAACAGACAGACAAACATAACAGACAGACAGACATAACAGACAGACAGACATAACAGACAGACAGACAAACATAACAGACAGACAGACAGACAGACAAACATAACAGACAGACATAACAGACAGACAAACATAACAGACAGACAGACATAACAGACAGACAGACATAACAGACAGACATAACAAACGAAGACCGCACCCTAAATAGTTCCACAGGCTGACAGATCTAAACGTCACCCCCTACATCTGCTAACTTATCTCAGGCTCCTAAATGTGCATATTGTCATGAATTGCACTTATGATATCAACGTGAATCTTATATTAGGCATTAAGTGTAATATGTTTGTATTTCCACAACCATATGGATGTCAGAGAAACCAATCAGCCCCCAGATCCCAGCCAGCGCACGTTTTCTGACCTAGGTCAATGTTTCCCAACCCCTGTCCCGGGGACCCCAACTTGATTCAAATAAAGGCTTTTGATAGGTTGCTTACGTCGATCAGTGTGAAAGTAGTTGGACGACCATCGAATCAGGTGTTGGAATAACAGGGCAAAAACAAACGACCAATGTGCACCTCTCAGGGTCCCCGGGACCAGGGTTGGGAAACCCCATTTGGCCCTAGTCAAAGGTAGCGTGCAAATAAAGGCAAATAGGGTGCTAAAGCTAAAAGCTGTTGTAGTGGCACTTCAATAATAAACCTTACAGGTGCCTCGTTTAATATGAATAAATGAATGCATAATTACAATAATAAGTACTATAATTGTAAATAGAAATAAGAATAATTATTAAAATAGAAATATTAACATAATCAACACGATTTTACAATATAACTGAAATAATCATACTAAATACAACAATATTTAACAACAAACCATATTTTGGAATTAATACTAGAACTCTATTCTGGAAACATAACAAAAATAGCGACCTAAAAATAATAACATTTCTCTTCAACAGCAAATATTAATTGTCAATAATAATATTAGGATATTAGAGAAGAATAGGTTTGACCCCGTGGTTTACTTACTGAACAGAAAGATCATGATAAACAACAAAAAAACTGCTCATCTCACTTTGCTTTTCACAAATTAAAAATATTTGCTAAATAAAAAACAGAACGTGAAGAAATGGCGAGGAATAATCTCACTGGCACTCTATAGATCGTAGTGCTACAGCTCTTAGTTAGAAAAATGTACACAGAAGCAGCACAGTTTACACATGCATGACCTGTCGTATAGAGACAATCAGTGGAGTGGTCGCTCATAGATTATATAGTGTGTTCACAACATCACAGACATAACGGGTCTGTAATAGAACACATGTCTATAATGTTGACATTCTATATCTGATGGAGACCGTTCTGGGAGTGTGGATTTTCCCAAATGACAAACTTGGAGTTAATAGTAAGTTCTGGGTGATTCTGAATAATCGTCTCACATTGTTACATCTCATTCGCATCTAAATATTTTTGCATTTAAGTGTTGACATGGAGGAGCAGCAAGTCAAAATGAGATCATAGCTCAACAACAGTCTGCTCCAAAGAAATACAGAACAATCAAAGACACAACGCTCTGAAGCAGCAGGTTTGTAGGTCTCCTCTCCATCTCACTCCGTTCCCCCAGTTTCTCTGTCTTGTTGTCTCTAGCTTTGACAATTATATGAGCTTGAGAGAAAACCTGCGATGTCAATAATGTCACCATAGTGATGATATAGTTGAACCATCTTCCCATGAGATAGTCATTATAACCCGCAGTTGGAGGGTTTGAAGGATCACAGGAAGGAAGATGAACGATGATAATAATTATTCATAGTCTCTTATGTGCAGATTGATTAAAAGTAAAAAAAAAATCCTTAAAAAGCATCCAATGAAATGTCCCGTTCCACACCTGAGTTATAAACACACTGTTCTGTCAATGTTGGATCTTTCTTCTGCGTTGTCCCTGAAGTCTTTGTAAGAGAGGTCTTTGATCAAACTCAAGGACCTGAAGTACAAAAAGTAAATATCTGCCAATCTCGTGTACGTTTATATTGAATAACCTCTAGGCTTTAGAAGGATTCACACAAAAACTATATTTTCCTATTTGTTTTGCCTGTTGTATCTTTAAAAACAAATCGGGCCGTTGCTCTCTTCCCTTTTATCTAGCTACATAATCCGAATATTCTTTCTTTTGTTATTTTCTAAAGCTTCTGGAATTCTTATACCCTGTTTAATCCCCAACATACTGTGTTCATTATATTACGTTACTTTTCATTTTTGTTTTTATATATATATTTTTGGAACACAATGGGAAGAGATACAATGTTTTTGGCAGATTCTGTTGTTATTTCTCTTCTTCAATGTTCTGATGACTGCGGAACGACAAAGAGAAGGAATCGGAATTTCGGAATTCAGAATGTGTGTCTTAAGAGTTCCGAGGAGAAAAAAAAGAAACAAAACCACTCCCACTTTCTCAGCCCCGTATTTCCCTCCCTCCTCATCTCTCCACTCCGTCTCCTTTCGCTCCTTCTCTCCTCCAGTCAGAATCCACAATCTAAACCGGGGCTCCTAGCAACTCCTCGGTCTTGATGTCGTCTAGGAGATCGGAGGGAATCTCGTTCTGGTTAGAATCCAGACCATAGAACTTGACCTTCAGCCCGTCCACCGGATGAACCACCGGCACTGTGATAACTCTGGGAAAACTCCGGCTCGCCAACTCAAACCGGCTCATGCTCGCCAGCTCGATAGCGAGAATACGCAGGAAGAGATTGGCGAGTTGCTTCCCCAGGCAGGTCCGGATGCCGCCGCCAAACGGCAGGTAGTTAAAGCGACCCTCCTTGTCCTCACAGCGTTCCTGGGAGAAGCGGTCGGGGTCAAAGGCTTCCACGTCCTTGAACACGGAGGAGGTGTCGTGGGTGTCTCTGATGCTGTACATTACACTCCAGCCCTTGGGAATCTGAACCCCCTGGAGAGGGACAGAGGGAGGAGGGGAGGACGGGGGGATGGGAGGATGGGGGGATGGGAGGAAGGGAAGATGGGAGGAAGGGGAGATGGGAGGGGAGATGGGAGGGAGGGGAGATGGGAGGGAGGATGGGGAGATGGGAGGAAGAGGAGATGGGAGGGAGGGGAGATGGGAGGGAGGATGGGGAGATGGGAGGGAGGGAGGGGGTGAGAGCAGGAGGGGAGAAGAAGAAGAAAAAGCACGACGATTATTGGGTTAGAAAGATAAACATTATGCTTTTTATTTGAATATATTCAAAGTTCAAAGTAAAGAGGTGGAGAGAGAACAGAGCTAAATAAGCAGTTTCAAATGTGTTGGATGAGAACTGGAGAAGATAATGTGAGCATATGATGGAGGCCAACAGCTGTGGTAGAAGTTCTGATCAGTCACTCACATCCAGTTCAAAGGTCTGCAGTGCCGTTCGATATCCTCCAGAAACCGGCGAGAAGAGCCTGAGGACCTCCTTGATGACACAGTCCAAATACTTCAGACTGACGATGGTGTCCAGGCCCAGATCTCCCTCACAGAGACTTCCGTTGTGAAGGATTCCCCTGGAAGAAGGACGGGTAGAGAGAGAAGAACTTTAGTTTTTAGACTCCAGGATGGATGGATGATTCCTCATGTATCTCTCTGCAGATGAAGGTCACCTGGTTCGTAGCTCCTCCCGAAGTTTCTCCAGTACTGCTGGATAACGGAGGAGTTGCATGATTAGGGAGGTGAAGGCACTGGATGTGGTCGCAAAGGACGCAAATATGAGTTCCACGGTTGCCTCCTAAAAGACAAAAAAGAGGAATTACTCAATTAGGGTGAGGAAGATTGTTCTATTTGTAACAGTCTGTAAGGTCTAGGTGACAGTCTGTAGGGTCTAGGTGACAAGTCTGTATGGTCTATGGGACAGTCTGTAGGGTCTATGTGACAGTCTGTAGACTCTAGGGGACAGTCTGTAGGGTCTAGGTGACAGTCTGTAGGGTCTAGGGGACAGTCTGTAGGGTCTAGGTGACAAGTCTGTATGGTCTATGGGACAGTCTGTAGGGTCTATGTGACAGTCTGTAGACTCTAGGGGACAGTCTGTAGGGTCTAGGTGACAGTCTGTAGGGTCTAGGGGACAGTCTGCAGGGTCTAGGTGACAAGTCTGTATGGTCTATGGGACAGTCTGTAGGGTCTCTGTGACAGTCTGTAGACTCTAGGGGACAGTCTGTAGGGTCTAGGTGACAGTCTGTAGGGTCTAGGGGACAGTCTGCAGGGTCTAGGTGACAAGTCTGTATGGTCTATGGGACAGTCTGTAGGGTCTCTGTGACAGTCTGTAGACTCTAGGGGACAGTCTGTAGGGTCTAGGTGACAGTCTGTAGGGTCTAGGTGACAAGTCTGTAGGGTCTAGGTGACAGTCTGTATGGTCTATGTGACAGTCTGTAGGGTCTAGGTGACAGTCTGTAGGGCCTAGGTGACAGTCTGTAGGGTCTAGGGGACAGTCTGTATGGTCTAGGTGACAGTCTGTAGGGTCTAGGTGACAGTCTGTAGGGTCTAGGGGACAGTCTTCATGGTCTAGGTGACAGCCTGTAGGGTCTAGGGGACAGTCTGTAGGGTCTAGGGGACAGTCTGTAGGGTCTAGGGGACAGTCTGTATGGTCTATGGGACAGTCTGTAGGTGTGTGTTTCAGGTTAACATGGGTCAGGTCAGGGTTGGGTCTGTTTTATACAGAATAAAACTGTGAATCTGTGTGTGTGTGAATATCTGTTTGTTTTTGGTTGCTCTGGATTCTGTCAGGGCTGCAATCTGGTGTTGACAGCAGAATGACTCCGCCCTCTGAATGGGCTAGAATCTTACAGGGAGTGTGTGCGTGTGTGTGTGTGTGTGTGTGTGTGTGTGTGTGTGTGTGTGTGTGTGTGTGTGTGTGTGTGTGTGTGTGTGTGTGTGTGTTTGATGTACAAGATTGCTTAAATGGTTTGGAATTGAAGTAGTACTATATTTTTAACCAGTACTGTAGTTATGAGTAATACTATATGTTTAACCAGTACTGTAGTTATGAGTAATACTATATGTTTCACCAGTACTGCAGTTATGTGTAATACTATATGATTAACAAGTACTGTAGTAATACTATATATTTGACCAGTACTGTAGTAATACTATATATTTGACCAGTACTGTAGTAATACTATATGTTTAACCAGTACTGTAGTAGTACTATATGTTTAACCAGTACTGTAGTAGTACTATATGTTTAACCAGTACTGTAGTAGTGCTATATGTTTAACCAGTACAGTAACATAGATAATGGTTCCTACCTTAAGCTCTTGCATACTGAGGTCAGTTCCATTCTCTTTAGCGCTCTCTAGCAGGATGTCAAGTGCGTCTCTGTAATCCTTCCCCTGGGAACATAGGGGTTTCTCTCGGATGGCTTTCTCAATGCCTTTCTGAAGTGTGTCTCTCGCTCGCACACCCTTCACACACACACACACACACACACACACACACAAACACACACACACACACACACACACACACAGCAAAACTAGTTAGATCCTGACTAGAAAATTGTCTGCAAAGACATCTGTTTAAAAAATGTAACTTGTTCATCTGAAGGCCAGGTCTAAGGGCAGGTCTATAGACAGGTCTAAGGGCAGGTCTAAGGGCAGGTCTAAGGGCAGGTCTAAGGGCAGGTCTATAGACAGGTCTAAGGGCAGGTCTATAGACAGGTCTAAGGGCAGGTCTAAGGGCAGGTCTAAGGGAAGGTCTATAGACAGGTCTAAGGGCAGGTCTATAGACAGGTCTAAGGGCAGGTCTATAGACAGGTCTAAGGGCAGGTCTAAGGGCAGGTCTAAGGGAAGGTCTATAGACAGGTCTAAGGGCAGGTCTATAGACAGGTCTAAGGGCAGGTCTATAGACAGGTCTAAGGGCAGGTCTAAGGGCAGGTCTATAGACAGGTCTAAGGGCAGGTCTGAGGGCAGGTCTAAGGGCAGGTCTAAGGGCAGGTCTATGGGCAGGTCTATAGACAGGTCTAAGGGCAGGTCTAAGGGCAGGTCTATAGACAGGTCTAAGGGCAGGTCTAAGGGCAGGTCTATAGACAGGTCTAAGGGCAGGTCAGTTACCTTGCGTAACCCGCTGAATGGCAGGTCTATGGGCAGAGAGAAGATGTTCTCAATAAACTCCTGGAAGGTGGAGAACAGATGACTCAATTCCTCGTCTGCCACCCTGAACCCCAACAGCACCCGTATGGCCATGGTGAAGGACAGCCTCTGTGACTCCCTGGAGAGGGGGAGATGTGAAGGGGGAGGGGGGGAGATGTGAAGGGGGGGGGGGGAGATGTGAAGGGGGAGGGGGAGATGTGGGGGGAGGGGGGAGACATGTGTTCAGCCAGTGTTTTCAATTTAGGAAACAGCATCCGGGCACACACAGAGACAGACCATCACAGACAGTGATTAAGACAGACACAAACAGAACACCAGACCCCAAACAGAACACCAGACCCAAACAGAACACCAGACACAAACAGAACACCAGACACAAACAGAACACCAGACACAAACAGAACACCAGACCCAAACAGAACACCAGACACAAACAGAACACCAGACACAAACAGAACACCAGACACATATAGAACACCAGACACAAACAGAACACCAGACTCATACAGAACACCAGACACAAACAGAACACCAGACACAAACAGAACACCAACCACAAAAAGAACACCAGACACAAACAGAACACCAGACACAAACAGAACACCAGACACAAACAGAACACCAGACACAAACAGAACACCAGACACATACAGAACACCAGACACAAACAGAACACCAGACACATACAGAACACCAGACACAAACAGAACACCAGACACAAACAGAACACCAGACACAAACAGAACACCAACCACAAAAAGAACACCAGACACAAACAGAACACCAGACACAAACAGAACACCAGACACAAACAGAACACCAGACACAAACAGAACACCAGACACATACAGAACACCAGACACAAACAGAACACCAGACACAAACAGAACACCAGACACATACAGAACACCAGACACAAACAGAACACCAGACACAAACAGAACACCAACCACAAAAAGAACACCAGACACAAACAGAACACCAGACACAAACAGAACACCAGACACAAACAGAACACCAGACACAAACAGAACACCAGACACAAACAGAACACCAGACATTGACATAATGACAGACAGAACCACAGACACACAGTTCACCTGTAAACATTGATGGGTTCTGGGTTGGAGCTCCAGACTCTCAAAGACTCCTGGATGACCTGTTGGATCTTAGGGAGGTAGGACTCCAGGGCTTCATGACTGAACACCTTGGCAAACACCTGGAGGAGAAACAGACAGCCTCCAGTTAATCAAGTTATTAAGCATTAAATGTGGACATTAAATGGTGTGAAAACTGTGACTTATTAAAAGTAATTACTGACATGCTTCACCTGATAACATTATTGCATGGTCAGAAGCTCCACTAAACATCTGCACAGGGTTTTATCCTGAAGTATAGATCATATTATTGCATGGTCAGAAGCTCCACTAAACATCTGCACAGGGTTTTATCCTGAAGTATAGATCATATTATTGCATGGTCAGAAGCTCCACTAAACATCTGCACAGGGTTTTATCCTGAAGTATAGATCATATTATTGCATGGTCAGAAGCTCCACTAAACATCTGCACAGGGTTTTATCCTGAAGTATAGATCATATTATTGCATGGTCAGAAGCTCCACTAAACATCTGCACAGGGTTTTATCCTGAAGTATAGATCATATTATTTCATGGTCAGAAGCTCCACTAAACATCTGCACAGGGTTTTATCCTGAAGTATAGATCATATTATTGCATGGTCAGAAGCTCCACTAAACATCTGCACAGGGTTTTATCCTGAAGTATAGATCATATTATTGCATGGTCAGAAGCTCCACTAAACATCTGCACAGGGTTTTATCCTGAAGTATAGATCATATTATTGCATGGTCAGAAGCTCCACTAAACATCTGCACAGGGTTTTATCCTGAAGTATAGATCATATTATTTCATGGTCAGAAGCTCCACTAAACATCTGCACAGGGTTTTATCCTGAAGTATAGATCATATTATTGCATGGTCAGAAGCTCCACTAAACATCTGCACAGGGTTTTATCCTGAAGTATAGATCATATTATTGCATGGTCAGAAGCTCCACTAAACATCTGCACAGGGTTTTATCCTGAAGTATAGATCATATTATTGCATGGTCAGAAGCTCCACTAAACATCTGCACAGGGTTTTATCCTGAAGTATAGATCATATTATTTCATGGTCAGAAGCTCCACTAAACATCTGCACAGGGTTTTATCCTGAAGTATAGATCATATTATTGCATGGTCAGAAGCTCCACTAAACATCTGCACAGGGTTTTATCCTGAAGTATAGATCATATTATTGCATGGTCAGAAGCTCCACTAAACATCTGCACAGGGTTTTATCATGAAGTATAGATCTCATATTATTGCATGGTCAGAAGCTCCACTAAACATCTGCACAGGGTTTTATCCTGAAGTATAGATCATATTATTGCATGGTCAGAAGCTCCACTAAACATCTGCACAGGGTTTTATCCTGAAGTATAGATCATATTATTGCATGGTCAGAAGCTCCACTAAACATCTGCACTGAAGGGTTTTATCCTGAAGTATAGATCATATTATTGCATGGTCAGAAGCTCCACTAAACATCTGCACAGGGTTTTATCCTGAAGTATAGATCATATTATTGCATGGTCAGAAGCTCCACTAAACATCTGCACAGGGTTTTATCCTGAAGTATAGATCATATTATTGCATGGTCAGAAGCTCCACTAAACATCTGCACAGGGTTTTATCATCACTTTCCTTTAACACGGAAAATCTCTCAATATGTCTGTATTATATTGTACACTGTAACCCTAAATCCCTCCCTCCTCCCTCCTGTTCTCTCTCTCCCTCTCTCTCTCTCTCTCTCACTCTCCGCTCCTCCCTTCTCTTCTCCCTCTCTCTCTCTCTCTCTCTCTCACTCTCCGCTCCTCCCTTCGGTAATCCCCCCCTCTCACTCTCTCTCTCACTCTCTGCTCCTCCCTCCTGTTCTCTCTCTCCCTCTCTCTCTCTCTCTCTCTCTCTCACTCTCCACTCCTCCCTTCTCTTCTCCCTCTCTCTCTCTCACTCTCCGCTCCTCCCTTTGGTAATCCCCCCCTCTCACTCTCTCGCTCACTCTCTGCTCCTCCCTCCTGTTCTCTCTCTCCCTCTCTCCCTCTCTCTCCCTCACTCTCCTCCCTTCTCTTCTCCCTCTCTCTCCCTCTCTCTCCCTCACTCTCCGCTCCTCCCTCCTGTTCTCCTCCTCTCTCTCACTCTCCGCTCCTCCCTTCTGTCCTCCCTCTCTCTCCCTCACTCTCCTCTCCTCCCTTCTCTTCTCCCTCTCCGCTTACCTCTGCCTCCCCAACTTCTCCTCCCTCCCATATATGAATGAACAATAGTCCTCAGAGCTCGTGTGGTAGTCGTGGCGACGGGGAGAGGGGGGGCGGGGTTTAGAAGGGGTCAGAGATCATACACAGTGTTAAGAAGTTTAAGACCTGCACATTTCCCCCGCAGAAGCGTCCATAATCAGCTTGTCCTCCTCACATCCCCAGATCAGTATCTTAAACCAGCAAGTGTTTCTGCTGAGCTCGTATCGTAACCTCGTAACCACATACAGGTCCATTACACAACCAAGTGTTTCTGCTGAGCTCGTATTGTAACCTCGTAACCACATACAGGTCCATTACACAACCAAGTGTTTCTGCTGAGCTCGTATCGTAACCTCGTAACCACATACAGGTCCATTACACAACCAAGTGTTTCTGCTGAGCTCGTATCGTAACCTCGTAACCACATACAGGTCCATTACACAACCAAGTGTTTCTTCTGAGCTCGTATCGTAACCTCGTAACCACATACAGGTCCATTACACAACCAAGTGTTTCTGCTGAGCTCGTATCGTAACCTCGTAACCACATACAGGTCCATTACACAACCAAGTGTTTCTGCTGAGCTCGTATCGTAACCTCGTAACCACATACAGGTCCATTACACAACCAAGTGTTTCTGCTGAGCTCGTATCGTAACCTCGTAACCACATACAGGTCCATTACACAACCAAGTGTTTCTGCTGAGCTCGTATCGTAACCTCGTAACCACATACAGG
>CM055735.1:21572596-21575096 GCA_029465975.1 Dallia pectoralis
CGCTGTACCCAGGGATGGTGAGGGGTCAGTAGGGTATAATCTGGGCCGTGCACCCCTGGTTCTGGGGGTCCTGGAGACTCCTATAATGACCTGTGATTAGTCTGACTGACGCACAAAGAGGCTCTATATTCCTGTGTGTGTGTGTATGTGTGTCTGTCTGTGTGTATGTGTGTTTATCGGTGTGTGTGTGTATGTGTATGTGTGTCTGTCTGTGTGTGTGTTTATCGGTGTGTGTATGTGTCTGTGTGTGTGTGTGTGTGGTTATCGGTGTGTGTGTGTGTATGTGTCTGTGTGTGTGTGTGTGTGTGTGTGTATGTGTATGTGTGTCTGTCTGTGTGTGTGGTTATCGGTGTGTGTGTGTGTATGTGTATGTGTGTGTGTGTGTGTCCCCTATACTGTGTGTATGTGTGTGTGTGTGTCTCTTACCTTGCGTCTCTTACGGTGTATATCTCCTATACTGTTGGCCAGTGAGTGAGGTCCCAGTAGTGTAGAGGTGCTCTGAGGCCAGTCCACGCTGACCAGGGTGTGTTCTCCCATCAGAACCTTCCGGACGTTCTCAGCACCAGTGACCCGGATCAGAGGGCGACCCAGCAGGTGGGTCTTAAAGACGTTCCCGTATTTCTGACGGCGGGACGCGTGAAATCTGGAACCCTGGAGAAGGGAAGAGTCGTCAGGAAAACTGGGAACTGTGATCACAGAGGTCAAAGGTTATGGTCCTCTCCTAAGTGAGAGGTGCAGAGCTAGGCTTAGTGTGTGTTAGTATGTGTGTATGTGTGTGTGTGTGTGTTAGTATGTGTGTGAGTTTGTGTGTGTGTGTGTGTGTGTGTGTGTGTGTCAGATCTTCAAGCTCGTGGTCTTAATGAAGCTGCACATTATATTCTAACAGGTCAAAGGTCAACAGATTGAGGGCATGATGGGATATGAGGAACATGAGGTCCCACACACACACACACACACACACACACACACACTAATCCTTTCCGATCCTTATTGCCCCGAGCATGAATAACACACACAGCAGTCTCCTCCTCTTCCTCCTCTCTCGCTCCTACATTTTCTAATCCCTTTATCAGAGCCTTTGGCCCCTTAGCAAAGGATTATGGGAGATATGTGAAGAGGGGCATAGCAGGTAGCTAAAGACCTGACACCACACACACACACACACACACACACACAATCACACACACACAGACACACACACAATCACACACACACTCACACACACACACACAATAACACACACACACATGTGCTCCGTCTGCCCTCTCTCACCTCCTAATCTGGTCTAGGAGCTAATAGGAGATTTAATACTAAGGAGTTATGACCTAAAGCGGGGGTTAGGGGAGAAAGGGAGGGGGGAGATGGGAGAGAAGGAGGGAGAGGAGGAGGGAGAGAAGGGGGAGAGGAGAGGGAGAGGAGGAGGGAGAGAGAGAGGAGAGGGGGAGAGGACAGGAGGGGAAAAAAATATGCAGAGTGGCCGAGATATGGCGAGCATCAGGGCTGTTGGCCAAACAGAAGTGCATCACAGAGTGTCATCACATTGTAACCATGTATTCTAGAAGACTCCATTATGGGCGACTAAACCATCACATGTTTTCTCTCTCATTCCAGCACCAAAACCAAAACACAGAGATTCAAGCAGGCAAGTGTAGGAGTCTATTTCAGTATTGGAACGTGTCCCAGGTCGTAGAGGCCCCAGGTGTCTGTCTGGAACTGATCCCGGCTGATCACAGATCAGCTTTATAGCATTTACTTCAGCGGTTAGGGCTAGGAAACTGAACAGGGACCACCTCTACCAAACACACACTCACACACCCTCACAAGCCCACACACACACACACAAACAGAAGCGCACACACACACACACTTCCAGGTTGGGAGAAGTCCAGAGACCGGAAGATGTTCTCTGTGACATATGGACACACTCCCACACACACACACACCCACACACACTCACACACAAACACAATAACACACAATACGCACAAACACACAAACACAATAACACACAAACACACAAACACAATAACACACAAACACAATAACACATGTTCCTAAATACATGAACACATTTTCCACCAATGCAGCATGTGATTCAAACAAGACTGGAGAGACTGGAGAGAGTGGAGATACTGGAGATACTGGAGAGACTGGAGAGACTGGAGAGACTGGAGAGACTGGAGAGACTGGAGATACTGAAGAGACTGGAGAGACTGGAGAGACTGAATATACTGGAGAAACTGGAGATACTGGAGATACTGGAGAGACTGGAGAGACTGGCGATACTGGAGAGACTGAATAGGCTGGAGAGACCGGAGATACCAGAGATACCGGAGATACCGGAGAGACCGGAGAGACCAGAGAGACCGGAGAGAGACCGGAGAGACTGGAGAGACTGAATAGACTGAATAGACTGGAGAGACTGGAGAGACTGGAGAGACTGGACTGGAGAGACTGAGACCAGACTGGAGAGACTGGAGAGACTGGAGAGAGACTGAGA
>CM055735.1:21582596-21592596 GCA_029465975.1 Dallia pectoralis
TAATCCAGCATATCTACACTGACCAGTATAATCCAGCATATCTACACTGACCAGTATAATCCAGCATATCTACACTGACCAGTATAATCCAGCATATCTACACACTGACCAGTATAATCCAGCATATCTACACTGACCAGTATAATCCAGCATATCTACACTGACCAGTATAATCCAGCATATCTACACTGACCAGTATAATCCAGCATATCTACACTGACCAGTATAATCCAGCATATCTACACTGACCAGTATAATCCAGCATATCTACACTGACCAGTATAATCCAGCATATCTACACTGACCAGTATAATCCAGCATATCTACACTGACCAGTATAATCCAGCATATCTACACTGACCAGTATAATCCAGCATATCTACACTGACCAGTATAATCCAGCATATCTACACTGACCAGTATAATCCAGCATATCTACACTGACCAGTATAATCCAGCATATCTACACTGACCAGTATAATCCAGCATATCTACACTGACCAGTATAATCCAGCATATCTACACTGACCAGTATAATCCAGCATATCTACACTGACCAGTATAATCCAGCATATCTACACTGACCAGTATAATCCAGCATATCTACACTGACCAGTATAATCCAGCATATCTACACTGACCAGTATAACCAGTATAATGACCAGTATAATCCAGCATATCTACACTGACCAGTATAATAATCCAGCATATCTACACTGACCCAGTATAATCCAGCATATCTACACTGACCAGTATAATCCAGCATATAATGACCAGTATAATCCAGCATATCTACACTGACCAGTATAATCCAGCATATCTACACTGACCAGTATAATCCAGCATATCTACACTGACCAGTATAATCCAGCATATCTACACTGACCAGTATAATCCAGCATATCTACACTGACCAGTATAATCCAGCATATCTACACTGACCAGTATAATCCAGCATATCTACACTGACCAGTATAATCCAGCATATCTACACTGACCAGTATAATCCAGCATATCTACACTGACTGCCTGTAGGTGCTGCACTTGTGGTTTACTGTTATAACCTGATATAACCTAGAAAACATTGCATAGACCTGCTCAGTATTGTCAGATGAGATTTAGGATGAATATCTGTTTAGAGCCTTCATGTCACAACTGCAAATGTAAAAAGTTATTTGAAAAATGGATCCATTGATTAATTTACTGATTTTAACAGATACCGGTACATAGTTATAGAAAATAAAAAATAGGAAAAGGATTGAATAGTGGCTGAGAGAAGGAGAGAAATGAAAGAGGGATAAAGCGAATTTGAATTTGAGAGAGTGAGAGCGAGAGAGAGAGAGAGAGAGAGAGAGAGGGAGAGAGAGAGAGGGAGAGAGAGAGAGGGAGAGAGAGAGAGGGAGAGAGAGAGCAGAAATAAAGAGGAGAGAGAGTCTGACCCTAACCTGGAAACAATGTAAAGAGAGAGATTACGGTTGCTCAGAACTCAACACACACACACCTCTGAAAGGTTGCCAAATCCTTCCTGCAAACAAACAGACACACACAGCTTAACCCCGCCCCACGTTAACCCCGCCCCACGTTAACCCCGCCCCACGCCCCCCCTCTGGAGACAAGAGCTTACTTGAGATGGAGAGAAGAAGGAAACGAAGGACCAGTGTGTTCCAGAGGTGAAAGAGGGGGCAAAAGGGTTGTGCCAGTCACCCTGCTAATCTGGAGTCTCTGGGGTGGGGGGCGCTGGGCTGTGGGGGTGGTCTCTGTGGGGGGTGGTCTGTGGGGGGTCTCTGGGGTGGGGGTCTCTGGGGTGGGGGTCTCTGGGGTGGGGGTCTCTGGGGTGGGGGTCTCTGGGGTAGGGGTCCGCTGAGGTGGGGGTCTCTGGGCTGGGGGTCTCTGCGGTGGGGGTCTCTGCGGTGGGGGTCTCTGGGGTGGGGGTCTCTGGGGTGGGGGTCTCTGGGGTGGGGGTCTCTGGGCTGGGGAGTCTCTGGGGTGGGGGTCTCTGGGGTGGGGGTCTCTGCGGTGGGGGGTCTCTGGGGTGGGGGGTCTCTGGGGCTGGGGGTCTCTGGGGCTGGGGGTCTCTGCGGTGGGGGTCTCTGGGGTGGGGGTCTCTGGGGTGGGGGTCTCTGGGGTGGGGGGTCTCGGGGTGGGGGTCTCTGGGCTGGGGGGTCTCTGGGGTGGGGGTCTCTGGGGTGGGGGTCTCTGCGGTGGGGGTCTCTGGGGCTGGGGGTCTCTGGGGCTAGGGGTCTCTGGGGCTAGGGGTCTCTGGGGTGGGGGTCTCTGGGGTGGGGGTCTCTGCGGTGGGGGGTCTCTGGGGTGGGGGTCTCTGGGGGTGGGGTGGGGGGTCTCTGCGGCGGGGGGTCTCTGGGGTCGGGGGTCTCTGGGGTGGGGGTCTCTGGGGTGGGGGTCTCTGGGGTGGGGGTCTCTGGGCTGGTTTTAAATAGGGTAGTTTTACATTTCTAATTGTTTATTTTTCCTTTATCTCTTTCACTTGCTTTAGAACTAAAAAAATGTTTCTTACGTAAAAAATCATCTTTTTATATTGTATTGAAAGATAACACATGAGAAATAAAGAGAAAGAAAGAGAGAGAAAGAGAGAGGGAGAGAGAAGAACTGAGAGAGTGAGAGAGAGAGAGTGAGAGAGAGAGAGAGAGAGAGAGAGAGAGAGAGAGAGAGAGAGAGAGCGACGAGAGATGAGAGATGAAATAGTTAATAGTTGTACCAACAGTATACATTATGTTACTAAAGTTTAATATTAAAGAAGCAGAAAATAAACCTCAGAAATGCAACTTATCAGCACAGTCCATCTGACTGGGATTTCTATGTGTTTCCTTTGAATGTCATGTCTAGGAAATGGGATGTGTGTCTCTCTGTGTGTGTGTGTGTGTGTGTGTGTGTGTGTGTGTGTGTGTGTGTGTGTGTGTGTGTGTGTGTGTGTGTGTGTGTGTGTGTGTGTGTGTGTGTGTGTGTGTGTGTGTGTGTGTGTGTGTGTGTGTGTGTGTGTGTGTGTGTGTGTGTGTGTTTAGAGGGGACCACACCAGAGGTAACCGCGGGTAACCGGGCGGTTGCTGAGGGAAAGGGGTGAAGAGGTAACCGGATTGGTTTACCGGGACAAACACCAGCACCCTTACCACGCCTACTTGTGTAATAAACCTGCAGCCACAGAAAACTGTAAACACACACACACACACAGAAGCAGACACACACACACAGAAGCACACACACAGAAGCACACACACACACACACAGAAGCAGACACACACACACAGAAGCACACACACAGAAGCACACACACACACACACAGAAGCACACACACACACTCCAACACTCCGTTCACTCTGACAGCACCGTGGAGCCGACCGTCTGGACAAATGAGAAGTGCCGGTTGTTTGGCACGTCGTGCTTTGTTTCACTTCACGAGGGATTTCTAGAAATATATCAATAAGAATGTGAAGAGGACAATTAGAAACGTGCGTGTCCCATTTCCCCAGTTACCATGTATACAATACGCACCCACCCCATATGGTCACAGGGTTTCAAATGTTATATCACAAGTCTGAAATATAGGCTACACGTTTTGGAGATGTCACAGACACACACACACACACACAGCTTCCCAAATCCAAAGGAAAAATACATTCACGGACTTGACTTTGGAGTCCAGCTGAAACTGCTTCTGGGTAAAAGGATGATATGTGGAGTCAAAGACAGATCTACCTCTCTCACTTTCTCTCACTCTCTACCTCTCTCACTCTCTACCTCTCTCACTTTCTCTCACTCTCTACCTCTCTCACTCTCTACCTCTCTCACTTTCTCTCACTCTCTACCTCTCTCACTCTCTACCTCTCTCACTTTCTATCTCTCTCACTTTCTCTCACTCTCTACCTCTCTCACTTCCTACCTCTCTCACTTTCTACCTCTCTCACTTTCTACCTTTCTCACTTTCTCTCACTCTCTCACTCATTTGGCGTCTAAAAACTATAATATTTAAGACAAGACACTTGTAAGATACATTTAAAACGTCTATAACTTCTTTTGTTCAGAGACCCTTCTAATGGTTTTGGTTCATGCGGGAGATCTTCCTGCCAGACGGTGTACATCAGCTCCACACAACCCAAAGCTTCACGCAGGAACCCAGAACACACGTGGCATTGTGACGTCGGATGTAATAATGATGGCCAGGTTTTCCAAAAGGCGTAAAAGCCTTTTGACTAAATGACAGATCAGTAGTCGGGCAGAGAGAGGGAGAGAGTTGCTCATCTAATGTTTTTTCTCCCCACATCCATAAACTTGGCTGCGGCTCTTCCGGAGCATTCCGGAGTAAATGAAAGGAGGAGCGGAGGAGCGGAGCAGGGAGAGGTCAATCCCCACGCGCGGGCAACGTGCCGCCTCACTCAGACTTACTCTCTCTCCCTCTCTCTCTCTCTCTCTCCCTTCCTCTCTCTCTCCCACCCTCTCTCTCTCTCTCCATTCCTCTCTCCCTCCTCTCTCTCAATCCCTCCCTCTCTCTCTCCATCTCTCTCTCTACCTCCCTCTCTACCTCCCTCCCCCCGGCGCACTGCTGGGACACATCAGCGCACTGACAAGTGCTCTAGCGTCCCGGCTCGCGTGCAGCTGATTATAACGCGTTATAAAGCGACATTTTAAATGTCACTCATCAGTGGTTCATATACATGCGGCTGACAGACGATGGGTACGATGGAGCGTTTAGAAGGCGAAGCCCATGAATGTCCAGCTTTTTAAATGGTTAATCTGTAGGTTCAACCTACATTAGGACTGGCCAACATCAGTTAACACTTCATGGATTAGCAGACAAACATCTATGTCACACAATTATTTACTAGTCTAACTACACATATCTGCGCAGAGGTGCAAAAATGCACAGTATAATGAAGGGCTTTCTGCGTGCTGCATTTGGGCGGATAGTGAAGCCGTGCGTAATGTGGATAGTAATGTGGTGCGTAATGTGGTGCGTAATGTGGATAGTAATGTGGTGCGTCCTATGGTGACCGGAGGTGCGAACACATATATTACAGCGAGATCAGTGGTAGGACGCGGGATGTAGAGGAGAGGAGAACCGGACCGGTGGAAGAGGAGAACCGGACCGGTGGAAGAAGAGAACCGTACCGGTGCACGGAGACACAGAGGGAACACTAACACCTTATCCATCAATACACTAACACCTTATCTGATGGACACAACAGCTCAATTTATTTTCAGATTTTTTTACGCACATGGGTTCGTAGTGACGCCTCCCTGGGGTGAGGTGTGTGTGTGTGCGTGTGTGTGTGTCTGTGCCACAGGTATTGTACATATTTAACAATTTGTGGTATATGATGGATTGACAGGCGAGGCACGTGCGTAAAAGCCAGAACCAGAGTCAGGCACACCTGTATATTCTGAAGGTCTTACCTGAAAGAGCCAGTGGCAGGTTTCGCCGATGATGGGGAACCCCATGGACCCTTTAGGCATCGGTAGCTTGCAGTTCTTGTCCCGGGTGGAGGTCCACCGGAGCTGCCAGAGCTGTTGGGAAACCACTAGGAGGAGAGCCATGGACACCACGCATGCCGCCAAGGTGGCCAGGGCCGAAACCAGGTCAAAGCTATCGAATAGCATGTCGAGGAAGAGTCGGTGTCTGTCTGTAAGCTGCTGATGCTGGTGGTGATGTTAGGGTTAAGGGGTGGTGGGAGTCAGATCACTGGTCGCACAAAGGTCTCGGGGAAATTGGGATGGAGTTTGACAACTTCTTAATAGTTGGGTAGGGACAAAACGAATAAATAAATTATAATGTAAGTTAAATATTAATATGAAAAATGGTGAGATGTGTCGGTTGTTGAAATGTCTGATTCAGTGAGAATGGGACGACTACAGGTGTCATACAGGTATACCCTCTGTCACGGAAATTCAAAGATATCGATCGGTAAAAAGTTCAGTCACAAACCTTAAAAGTTCACCTTCAATCGTTTTACTGAAGGGGAGAATTCGACAAGAGGTCGAACTGCATAATTTAGGTATGAAATGTCATTTTGTTTAAATTGTCAGATTAATTTTAGCAAAAAAAATGAATGTAGAATTGATTAAAAAGTCCTTTTGACAAGTATTTGTCCGCACGTGGAAACAGTGAGCCGAGACTCGGAAAGGTTTTTTAAAATAACCTGGAGCTTTTAAAAAAGTTTCAAGAAATGGAAAGTTGAAAAAAAGTCAGGCAATAGGAGCCGTCTCCCATTGCGCACAAACGTGTGCACCTTCCTAAACCTCACACAGACCCGTGCAGTATTGGGTTGCTCACGGGAGAGACGAATAATAATAATAAAAATCTAAATAATAATAATAATAATCCGTTATTGGAGCAAAGCGCACTGGAGTCCGGTGGAACCGGGGAGTCTTCTGATGCTGCTCGGGGCTACCGTCAGTGGTCACCTCTCCTTCTGTCATACACACACCGTCTGTCGTCGCACTCCTCTCTCCTCCCTCTCTCTTTCACATACACTTTTCTCGGAGTGTGTGTTGTGAGTAGCGCCGGCAGGCTCTCAGTATGTGTTTATATAGGCTAGTAGGCAGACAGGCTGCTCACCGGCATCCCGCCAGGGTTGGAGAGAGAGGGGGGGGAGGAGGGAGAGAGAGGGGGGAGAGGGAGAGAGAGTGGGGGGGAGATAGAGAGGGGGGGAGAGGGGGAGGGAGAGAGAGAGGGGGGGGGAGAGGGGGGGGACAGGGAGAGAGAGTGGCTCCCCCTGCCCCCCAACCCCACCCAACGGCACTTCGAGACGGCTAGGCAAGCTAGAGACCCCCCACCACACACACACACACACACACACACAAACACACACCGAGGCAGGGTGAAAAGTGAACGAGACCAGGGGCTGGAGCGTGCGGGGGCTGGCGTTCCGCCGGAGAGGGAGAGAGACAGGGAGAGAGGGAGAGAGAAGTAAAAAGGTTATGGAGAGGAAATGGGGTTAGGGTTTTTTCAGCTCCTTTTTCCTGCTACTGCGTCCTAACTGCTCTGTTATCCGCGTGTTGGATCGGATAGACGTTTATAATAGAGGACATAGGGGACATGTGATGCGGATGCAGTGAAGATAGTGGTATTAATTGATTCATTAGCATGATTCATATTTATTTATTAATGTATTTATTTTGACCAACAGGTCTTCTATTAAGAGACAAGTGAGTTCCCACGTGACAGCAGTCTGGCTCGTATATTAAATGTAATTTCTGCACATTCCTAACCCTTCTCTGCATGGGATATTCCCGTTCAGTCACTTGTCAGCTTTTTCTCACACACCGGTTTTCGGGGGGGGGGGTACGGGGCGGAGACTACGGGGGACCGTGCGTAACGAGAGGTTCCATAGGTGCCATCTCTCCTCACTGATTGATTCATTAATTATTTTGATCGGGTGGATCGAGTCATTGGACGTTTCCCATGTCAAGTGCCATGTCTCTAAACCAATAGCCGACACACACTCATGTTGATGCGTGTGTGTCTGTGTGTGTATTTCCTTTTTTATTACGTTATGTATTGTCTAGTTCACCTGCTTTTCCGATGCCAAATAACCAGATTTGAATGAAATGCAGAGGCGAGGGTGAAGATAGAGAGAAAAAAGCATAAGACATGAGGAACAGAGGAGAAATAGGGAATCGGAGGACCAGACAATGGAGAGCAAGAGTGGATGGAAAAAGAGAACATGAGATTGGCCGTGTGTTTTATGTGTGTGTTTTATGTGTGTGTTTTATGTGTGTGTGTGTAACCGTTCATAAAAAAATGTATTTGATTGTTATTGGTGATTATAGCCAGGAGTTTCCTGGTGGCTTTATTCATGGCCTGGCCATGAAGTCCTCTTGTTTATGTTTGTGTGTGTGTTTGTTTGTGTGTGTTTACGTTTGTGAGCAGTGTTGCGAGGTCAGAACGCGGTGCCGCTCGCGCCAGAGCAGGAGCATTGGGCTGTTACGTCATCACTATAATAAAGGATGTAATTGAAACCACGTCTCATGTTATCCTGGTTCATGCTGCCTCCGGAACACACACACAGACACACACACTCACACACAAGCACATACACTCACTCACACACACTCATTTCTCCATCAGTATATATCCGTATATAGATCCTTTTCCCGGCCCTACACTGCCGCCTAACGGCCACAATAGTCTCTGCAGGGGCTTCGGTCTCTGACAGGTCGACGGAAGTTCAGGTGAATGACACAGCATCTACAACATGTTTCTAATTAAATCACTATTTCATTTTATTGTGATTATTGGATAGTTAATAAATAACATATTAGTGATTCTATGTTACGGTAATTTTAATTAAATTAAGAGTCAGGATTATGGTAATGTGGGAGTTTCTGCTTATCTTTATATAACTGTTGTCTTGCAATTGATATTGTTCTGGCCACACCATCTTCTCTACTAACGTGTGTTTGTGTGTGTGTGTGTGTGTGTGTGTGTGTGTAAGTTCCCCCATCATGTCGCACTAAGCCGTTTAAGACATTACCCAAACACCTTTGCTCCCAGAGGTCGACTGGGGGTCACTGGGAAATGAAAGTGTGTTTGGAACCAAATCCACCTTAAAACCGCTACACACAAACACGTGCTCCCTAAACACACAGAGTTTAAGACCACACCACGAGTGAGGAGAGTGGCTATAGGAGAAAGGGGAGGTGAAAAAGAGACGTAGAGGAGAGTGGCTATAGGAGAAAGAACAGGATTATGATCATCATATCTCCTGAGTGTAGAGAGGAAATAAGCTCCATCATATCTCCGCTCCATCATATCTCCTGCTCCATCATATCTCCTGCTCCATCATATCTCCTGCTCCCATCATATCTCCTGCTCCATCATATCTCCTGCTCCATCATATCTCCTGCTCCATCATACATATATTGGATGGGAGAAAAGATCTCCTGCTCCATCAGCTCCATCATATCTCCTGCTCCATTATCTCCTGCTCCATCATATCTCCTGCTCCATCATATCTCCTGCTCCATCATATCCATCATATCTCCTGCTCCATCATATCTCCTGCTCCATCATATCTCCTGCTCCATCATATCTCCTGCTCCATCATATCTCCTGCTCCATCATATCTCCTGCTCCATCATATCTCCTGCTCCATCATATCTCCTGCTCCATCATATCTCCTGCTCCATCATATCTCCTGCTCCATCATATCTCCTGCTCCATCATATCTCCTGCTCCATCATATCTCCTGCTCCATCATATCTCCTGCTCCATCATATCTCCGCATTAGTGTGAGTCTCTTGTCGATGCAGCTAAAATAAATTCCCAAACTTCCCTTATTTTAAGCGTTTAGTAAAATTCTGAACAAGAAGGAACATCCCATAATGACCAAACAGACACACAGACAGACAGACAGACCACACACACACACACACACACACACACACACACACACACACACACACACACACACACAGACAGACAGACAGACACACAGACACAAAGACAAACAGACAGACAGACAGACAGACAGACAGACAGACAGACAGACACACACACACACACACACACACACACAGACACACAGACAGACAGACACAAAGACAGACAAACACACACAGACAGACAGACACAAAGACAGACAAACACACACAGACACACAGACAAACAGACACAAAGACACACACACACAGACAGACACACACACACACACACACACACAGACACACAGACAGACAGACACACCGACACATCGACAGACACAGACACACAGACACACACACAGACAGTCAGACAGACAGACAAACACACAGACACACAGACAGACACACACACACAGACAGACACACACACACATACACACAGACCATACAAAAACCTGATTCTGTCTTTTGGCTGTATTGTCCAGAATATTGATAAATGGCTTGGATTAAGCATCTGACAGCAGATTTCACCACAGCCTGCAGACACAGACGTATGGACGCACACACACACACACGCACACACACACACGCACACACACACACGCACACACACACGCGCACACA
>CM055735.1:21597596-21602596 GCA_029465975.1 Dallia pectoralis
CCCTATGAACCCACCCGGGAGTCATTATGAACACACCTGGGAGTCATTATGAACACACCTGGGAGTCATTATGGGAGTCATTATGAACACACCCGGGAGTCATTATGGGAGTCATTATGAACACACCCGGGAGTCATTATGAACACACCCGGGAGTCATTATGGGAGTCATTATGAACACACCCGGGAGTCATTATGGGAGTCATTATGAACACACCCGGGAGTCATTATGGGAGTCATTATGAACACACCCGGGAGTCATTATGGGAGTCATTATGAACACACCCGGGAGTCATTATGGGAGTCATTATGAACACACCCGGGAGTCATTATGGGAGTCATTATGAACACACCCGGAGTCATTATGGGAGTCTTTTACTGGTCCTTAAGTCAGGAAAGGTAGGAGAAGTTCATGCTCAATAAAAGTAACAAAAACATCATCCTAAAATCTTTTTATTCCAACAGTAAAGACATTCTACCTGTCACAGTAGCTGAACTCATTCATGGTCAGGTGTAATTCTGGGAAAACTGATCCCAGATCTGGGGTTTGGCTGAGACAAAAGATACAGATGTCTACAGTGGTCTGATTTCAGGCAGATAATTTACAGGTATACAAAAGCAACACATAAAGGCGTCCATATTGGAATAGCAGGGAGACAACCAGTCTATTTAATACAGATTAGGCGCGCATTGAAGTTTCTTTGAAAATAGCATAGCTCGAAAAATATCTGATGGGCGTAGATAAAAGCCTTCTAGCCAATAGAATTGCTTCATTAAGGTCTGGTAGGCAGAGATAATTGTCTTCTGTCTAATAAGGTCTTCTGGGCGGAGATAAAGGTCTACTGGCCAATAGAATGGCTGCGTTTAGGCCTGCGAGTGGAGATTAAGGCCTTCTGGCCAATAGAATGGCTGCGTTTAGGCCTGTGAGTGGAGATTAAGGCCTTCTGGCCAATAGAATGGCTGCGTTTAGGCCTGGTGGGTGGAGATAAAGGCCTTCTGGCCAATAGAATGGCTGCGTTTAGGCCTGGTGGGTGGAGATGAGGCTGCGTAGTTGTTTTATAACGGTATCTAGGAGTTTCTGTTTGTCTCTCTCGTTCTTCCTGAACTGAGCAAACATGTTACCCTTACGATTGGTGTCTTTCATCCTGGAGAAAGGAGAAAGGGAGAAGAGAAAGGAGAAAGGGAGAAGAGAAAGGAGAAAGGGAGAAGAGAAAGGAGAAAGGGAGAAGAGAAAGGAGAAAGGGAGAGGACATGAACAGGTGAATATAAAAAAGGCTAATTGATGCATTTAAATTCTCACTCAAACAAGACACAAAATCCAGACAATATTATTCAACGACGTGTCACACGCACACCAACACATGCACACACACACAGGCGCACGCACATGCACAGACAGGCACCGACACATGCACACACACAGTGTGTGTGTGTGTGTGTGTGTGAGTCACATGCACACACACACAGTGTGTTTTTGTGTGTGTGTGTGTGAGTCACATGCAGAAGCTCTGTCCCAGTTTGGTGGTTCTCTATGGATCTCACAGTGTGTTAGGGGGTGGCGGGACAGAGACCAACCCCAGGAGGGTGCACGCTCTGTGGGCAAACAGACCACCAAGACTGGCCCTAAAACTCACAACTCGTGACAACCACTGAATCGTTGAGGAACTAAGTGTGTGTGTGTGCGTGTGAGGTGTGTTTGTGTGTGTGTGTGTGTGTGTGTGTGTGTGTGTGTGTGTGGTGTGTGGTGTGTGTGGTGTGTGTTTGTGTGTGTGGTGTGTGTGGTGTGTGTTTGTGTGTGTGCTACTATCTGTCGCAACGTTAACAACATCGTCTGGGTGTGTGTCTGTCAAAGGCACTATCAATACACACATATTGCCTCCGTTTGGTTGATGTTTATATTCTCAATACACACACACACGCACATACAAGCTTTATAAGTAAACCCAACATGATTCACACGCATGTCCAGAGATATTGTAATACTCACACTCTGGATATCCTACAGGGATTCAAGACAGGATGGAAATTGTGAAAAAATTACAATAAATAAAGCTAAATCAGGAGATATTTTCTTACTTCAACAGGACCAGGGCTGTGTGAGGGTTCACTCTCAGGTAAAATAAAGCTAAATCAGGAGATATGTTCTTACTTCTCCAACAGGACCAGGGCTGTGTGAGGGTTCACTCTCAGGTACTTGCAGGTGGGTTTTCCATAGTCGGCCAGGTAGGTGGTCCAATCCCATTGGATAAACAGGTCCAGCAACTGGGGAGGTGGGGTAGGGTACACATGAATATAAACATTATGTTACTCCTGGGGAGGTGGGGTAGGGTACACATGAATATAAACATTATGTTACTCCTGGGGAGGTGGGGTAGGGTACACATGAATATAAACATTGTTACTCCTGGGGAGGTGGGGTAGGGTACACATGAATATAAACATTATGTTACTCCTGGGGAGGTGGGGTAGGGTACACATGAATATAAACATTATGTTACTCCTGGGGAGGTGGGGTAGGGTACACATGAATATAAACATTATGTTACTCCTGGGGGGTGGGGTAGGGTACACATGAATATAAACATTATGTTACTCCTGGGGAGGTGGGGTAGGGTACACATGAATATAAACATTATGTTACTCCTGGGGAGGTGGGGTAGGGTACACATGAATATAAACATTATGTTACTCCTGGGGAGGTGGGGTAGGGTACACATGAATATAAACATTATGTTACTCCTGGGGAGGTGGGGTGGGGTGGGGAGGTGGGGTACACATGAATATAAACATTATGTTACTCCTGGGGAGGTGGGGTAGGGTACACATGAATATAAACATTATGTTACTCCTGGGGAGGTGGGGTAGGGTACACATGAATATAAACATTATGTTACTCCTGGGGAGGTGGGGTAGGGTACACATGAATATAAACATGAATATAAACATTATGTTACTCCTGGGGAGGTGGGGTAGGGTACACATGAATATAAACATTATGTTACTCCTGGGGAGGTGGGGTAGGGTACACATGAATATAAACATTATGTTACTCCTGGGGAGGTGGGGTAGGGTACACATGAATATAAACATTATGTTACTCCTGGGGAGGTGGGGTAGGGTACACATGAATATAAACATTATGTTACTCCTGGGGGGGTGGGGTAGGGTACTCCACATGAATATAAACATTATGTTACTCCTGGGGAGGTGGGGTAGGGTACACATGAATATAAACATTATGTTACTCCTGGGGAGGTGGGGTAGGGTACACATGAATATAAACATTATGTTACTCCTGGGGAGGTGGGGTAGGGTACACATGAATATAAACATTATGTTACTCCTGGGGAGGTGGGGTAGGGTACACATGAATATAAACATTATGTTACTCCTGGGGAGGTGGGGTAGGGTACACATGAATATAAACATTATGTTACTCCTGGGGAGGTGGGGTAGGGTACACATGGAATATAAACATTATGTTACTCCTGGGGACTCCTGGGGAGGTGGGGTAGGGTACATGAATATAAACATGAATATAAACATTATGTTACTCCTGGGGAGGTGGGGTAGGGTACACATGAATATAAACATTATGTTACTCCTGGGGAGGTGGGGTAGGGTACACATGAATATAAACATTATGTTACTCCTGGGGAGGTGGGGTAGGGTACACATGAATATAAACATTATGTTACTCCTGGGGAGGTGGGGTAGGGTACACATGAATATAAACAAGAGGCAAAAAATAGGGAAAGAGTAAACTGATACGACTTCATCTAAACCCCAAAGAATTGCATTGTGTGTATGTCTGTTGGTGTGTGTGTGTGTGTCGGTGTGTGTGTGTGACTGTCAGTGTGTGTGTGTGTGTGTTTGTCGGCGTGCCCAACATTCATCTGATTATATAACGGAATAGCTGAGACGTTGAACAAGCATTATGTGTGTACATCTGTCGGTGTGTGTGTGTGTGTGCACGCGCAAGTCTGGGACGGTGAACTTTAGCTAACACTAAACACACAGACACATGCAGAGAGAAAACATATGAGAATTTAGAGGAGAGCAGAGGCAGATGAGGAGGAGGAGGAGGAGGAAGGAGGGGAGGAGAAAGGGGAGGAAGGACACTGATTTGGACCAGCGGTTTCAGTTCCTGACATTTCCCTTTGACCGTGGTATGACCGAGACCTGACCTGTTCATGACCCAAACACACACAGAACAGCCTCTGACCCGGAGGTGACTTTTCCCCACCGTGCAAAGTGTATCAAAGCCAGGCAGAGAGACAGACAGAGAAAGAGACCGACAGGCAGACAGACAGACAGAGGAAAAGACAGACAGAGAAAGAGACAGACAGGCAGAGAGACAGACAGAGAGACAGACAGAGAGAGAGACAGACAGAGAGACAGACAGAGAGAGAGACAGACAGAGAGACAGACAGAGAGACAGACAGAGGAAAAGACAGACAGAGGAAGAGACCGACAGGCAGACAGAGACCGACAAGCAGACAGAGACAGACAGAGAAAGAGAGACAGACAGGCAGACAGAGACAGACAGACAAAGACATACAGAAAGACAGACAGAGGAAAAGAGACAGACAGACAGACAGAGGAAGAGGCAGACAGAGAGAGAGAGGAAGAGAGACAGACAGAGACAGACAGGCCGACAAGCACACGTTTTGCACTGTGTGTTTATATAACTTGGCGTGATGGTGCTGGTAGAACTGGTGTGTGTGTGTGTGTGTGTGTGTGTGTGTGTGGGTAGGTTGAGAACAAGGTGAATGCAATGCGAATGGGAGACATTTTAGAGGAAATCCCCATAGAAGACATTTAAAGATAATCCCATTAAATTGGCATCACAAATGCATTTACCAGTAGTTGTTCTTATTCTACACCAAACACTCCTCCATTTCTCCAGACACACACCGAGACAGAGACACACACAAACACACACACACCGGGACAGAGACACACACACAAACACACCGAGACAGAGACACACACACACCC